>JBBMHQ010090640.1:0-23342 GCA_037834295.1 Postelsia palmaeformis | reverse complement strand
TTCTTCATATCCACCTCTCGCAAGATGTGCATCAGAATTAGGGTTCGAAGCAACCTTCACACTAAGCTCGCCATGTCCACAGGCGGCCGGGACCCCCCTGCCCAATGTGGGCGTAACAAAGTCCTTGCGGGGAAACTGCACAATGTATCACACCATTATTCGTACCGAAATGAAAGGAATGAAAGGTCAACACCTCGTGAACTTTACTTCATGGTTTAATTCCTCCGCAATGATGTTTTCCACTCTTGATGTGCTGGAGAGGGGCGGGGGAATGGTCCCGGCCACCTGTGTGCGGGATCGGGGAAAATACGGGGCACAAACGCATTCGGATGTGCCCCGGACTCATCTGCGCGGTATCACCATGCCCCCGTTCCTAATCATTTGCGAAGAGCCTTCGACGGCACTGCTGCTGCTGCCACTGCCCACCAATCTTTCCTCCAAACGTGTACGGCTTGTCCCCCATACTTTGACTCAGAGCCGCATCGCAGACCTTTGCCGAGCAGACGACGAACACGGTGCACCCGACAGCTCTCTGGAAAAATAGTGGATTTGCACTTGTTCTTAAATCCATTCCGCATATTGCTTGAGTTTTCAAGCTTTCTCATTTATTTTGCAAGTGCTTGTCACATGGCCTGCGGGCGGGGGCGGGGGGCACGACAGTTTGTGTGTTTGTTTGTTTGTTTGTTTGTTTGTTTTTCGTATACGTGGCAACGTAGTGTCTCTGTGGCGTAGCCTTGTGACCACATAACTCGTATCTCTTCTAGGATTAAAGAATCGGCACGGACACTGGTTGTGCTGGATCTTTACGGGCAGAAAGAAATAACGGTTTGAGGTGAAGAATACGCACACACATGGAAATGGGGCGTAAACATTGTAAGACACCATGTTTCCTTCCTATATTCCTGCCTATCCTCGCACTCCTTCCCCCCCCGAAAAACAAAAAGACTGCGCTAGTTTTATTCCCTTGAAAACGCCCAATTGTGCCCCCCCTGGTAGAGAATTGCGAGCACGCCAAGTATATACTAAATTAAGACTCGTCGAGGACCCGACAGCTGTGTCAGCCAAACGATAATGTCGGTTTTCACTTTGTCATCACCCATCCGTTTTCCTCATCCCTCCCAATTTTTTTATCCATGTCGCCACCGAAACAAACAGGGTTCGGGACAACCTCCACGTTGTGCTCGCCATGTCGCCGATCGGGGAGAGTTTCCGCAACCGCACCCGGATGTACCCCGGACTAGTAAACTGCACAACGATCGACTGGTTCCAGCAGTGGCCCGCAGACGCGCTGGTTGAAGTTGCCACCAAGTTCATACAGGACATTCCGGTGAGCGTGCGAAGGAGGGGGGGGGATACGTTCGTGCTTATGATTTCATAGAAGGGGGAGGGGATGGTTAGTTTGAGCCGGACATGTCACGGTAGCGAGGAGAGGGGGGGGCGTCGAGGCTCAAAATGTCACAATTGAGGGGGGGGGGTATGTTTCAGCTCAACGTATCTCAGCAGGCGGGGGAGAGGGGGGAGGGGTATAATCGCGTTTGACCGTATAGGGGTCGTGTGAGACCATAGACTCTCGCATCCCTACAATACCGGAACGGTTGCACCGACGAGGCATGCCTTGGCTGCGCCCAGCGCGAAGCACCGCAAGGTGTTGATTGAGTCGCATGAACGATGAGTTGCATCCCGCTAAGAAGGGGAAGGAGGGGAGGGGCATACACTCGTTGCATACCTTCTCAGTCATTTGACGATCGACCACGCGTTTATCCCTCTCCAGATGGAGCACCGTTCTGAATCCTATCAACAACAGAGACGACTGTAAAATTTCAGCGCCCCTTCCGTTTCCTCTCCTTCATGTATTACATACAAAACCTCTTGATTGTCCTACGAGATCCGTTCCTCTTGCGCCCAAGGGGGGAGGGAAGGAATTGATACATGGCAATGTGACCAAGCCAACATGTAGACGCCGCGTGCTAACACCTTCCTTCATCAGCGTATTTGGCTGATGGCGCTCCTCATCCCTTACCACCACAATTAGATACTACCCAGCGTCGTAACAGTGCCATTGTAACATTTTTGGTTTTTGCACACGGTTCGTATTTTGCCTACTATTTCGGGGGGCCATAGTAAATGTTACCGAATATTGTCAGCGAAAATAGGAAATATATACCCGGTAGTTTTTTTTTGTGTGCCGTATGTCCTATGTACTAAGGCCCGCCGTCATGGTCATGGTCGCTCATCCACTTTACACGTCCGAAAATTCGAGGGAAACAACGTCGTGAAGTGCTGACAAAGTCTTCGGGAGGCCGAACAAAAAAGCATTTTATCGCGCGCTGTAGCACGGTTAACGACCGAGCCCCCACGCATCTACCGGGGGCACGCTACGCGGATAGCCATGGGACGTGCGCTTCGGTCGGGTTTTGCGCCCAACATTTCCCTGAGGCCCCTTCCTGACTCACTTCAGGAGATACATACTATTGGCAAGCTACCCCCAAAAGACTGCCTGCCCGAGGGGCAATCCATCTTGTAACCACGAACAAAAGTGAGCTTGAAAAACAAAAGCACATGCTTATGCGTTCAGCTTCTTATCTTGGAAGTTCCATCGTTCAGAAAGGTGTTTGGCCTGAACAACCGCTACCCCCATCGTGGGAGGCGTTTGTGGGGCTGTTGAGTAGCTAAATACGTAGGGCTGGGTACAGTCTGGCCCAGTCAGCAGCGATGATTCTGCCGTCAAACTCAAGGAACATGCAGGATTGAAGTAGTATACTGTCTCTCTTCCTGTACTCTCTACACCCTAAAATGCATATGGCGGGTTCGCGCACAATAATATGGCATGTTTCTTGGCCGTACATAAAATAAGACCTGCTGGCAAATACACTGCCCAGGTTAGTCAGTAGAATACTACTGCCAGTGTATTGCGACTGCCAGTACATACTGTCTTAGTGCTCAGCCCTACAAACACACCTCCCTTCCGACCACCGGACACTTCTTGTCCTCCGTACGCTTTCCCCCCCCCCCCCCAACTCCCCCTCACTGTGCTGGTGCCCTCCTACCCATGGGCATAACCGAGAGCAGATGGAAGACGAGTCTCGAAGAGCGAAGGTTGCGTCCGTTTTTTCTTCCATGCACACGTCCGTGGTGGTGTCTAGCGCGCGCATGCTCGTGGAGCTCAAGCGCTACAACTACGTCACGCCCACGAATTTCCTCGAGCTCGTGAAGGTAACAGTGGGGACCGACCACCTTCGTATGAAAAAAAGGAGATGGCGCTATAGGGTTAGGTTTAATGATTGCCACCATGGATGAAAGAACACTAATAATAGAGCGGAACTCCTTCAAGTGGAGACGGGCGCGATGCCCAAAATAGCTAGAAAAAAAACTAGACCCCGAGCCCAATGCATCCTGAGCTCCACATCGCAGGTCTCAGGAAGTTCGTTCGAACTACCCTGAACTTCAGCCACGCAGAAAAATACGGCGCGACAGTGTAGTGGCGTACTGCGAGGAAGCCTCGGTGGGTAAGTAGACCAAGTCGCCTTCCTGCTCAGGGGGCATCTCGGAGATGAGTCACCTTCAGCAACTGCATCCAATGTTTATATCGTGAATTGGGTCGTTTTCGTCAGGGCTACCGGGTTATCTTGGCCGAGCGGCGAGGGACGCTCTCGGAGCAATGCGACAAGCTGAGGAACGGGCTCACAAAACTCGAGGAGGCTCGAGAGCAGGCAAGTGGCTATCTCAAGAGGTGATTTGTATAGCTTGTAAAGCTTACATGGTCTGTACACGCATTTCGGCCTTCCGTCATACACCGAATGATGTGACGAGGGGAAGCAGATTAATCATGACCTGATGTGATGTGCAAACATAGGGGGACAAATGGGTTCTGCCCCCCCTGCGGGGTCCGGCTATAACATTAGCCCCTCCGTAACAGGGCTCTGAGCAAGACCTTTGACACAGCACAATATCAGATGTGCCGGATGGGATGGATGCCGACTCGGCGTTCACGTGGAACGTGTTTCAAACACACGGCATACTACAACTGTCGTCCCTCTCGTGATAAGGTATGCCATACGAACATATACAAACATAGGTACCCCCCATCAAGAAAATACCCCCCTCAGGAAAATCGCGTTTCAATCATTCCGGGGAAAACAACAACTTCGGGAGCTGATGTGCTCGATTTCCTTGTGTGACGACGACGATGGTGATGATGATGATGATGATAATGAAAATAGTGTTTCAGGCTAAATAAAACAAAAAAAGACGTCTCGATGGGAATAAAGCAAACAAGTGCATGCGCCCGAACTACTAGCTGCACCGCAGTGCCAGTGCGCAAGGGAACGATGCTTGCTATCAAATGCTGAAGCATACCATCCCGGATTGTCTCGTGTGTGGCTTCCGCGCTGTCAACCATCGCTTTCGTGTCCGAAAAAATAATCACGACTGGAGGACTGCTCTTAAGCCTCCTGGAGGGCTTGAAAGGAGAACATGGGATGGTAGGAAAGTGACGAGCACAGCGGCGTCCACGGCAATGGTTGGTGTCTGGGTTGCTATGCTTGAATGCAAGGAGGCGTACGGCACGGGCGAAACCATGTCCCTATGCATCTTGGCGCTCACACGTGTTATCACATGTAGACGTTCGATAGCACCGATAAAGTGCGTTCGTGGTCGCCAGTATATTTCGAGCTCTAAAAGGGATAGTTCGTATGAATAACTATAAGACTCGCGTTTTTTGTTTTGTTTGCGTTCTTTCGTCACCTTCCTCTCTCCAGGTTGAAACCATGTCCGTTCAACTCGAGGCGAAGAAGCTCACCGTTGCTCAAGCCCAAAAGGACTGCGAGGAACTGCTCGTGGAGATCGTGTCGGAAAGGAGGGTGGCGGACGAGCAGAAGAAACAGGCGAGCTGGTGCCCCTGTCCGGTGGTAGAGATTGATGGTACTTTCGGCCGGGGTGGGGGTGTGGAGGTTGATCAAGCCGCGAACAAATTACGAAGTGCCTAGATATTTATGCCAGATGAGTAAAACGATAGAATAGAGCCCGACCTCGTGCGAGTCCCACGTATATAATCTTGTTTCGGGTAGAGATAACTCTTAAAAAAGCGGGGAAGAAAGAGCCCCGCATGGAAAACATTTAGACCTAGAGTATGTACAAGCATAATAGCTCGTGTCCGGAGGTCATCCCCCCCGCGGTCGCCGATCATCCTGTGGGTCGTATTTGAACTTCTAGGTGGAACAAGAATCGGAACGGATAGGCAAGGACGCCATGGAGTGCCAGATCATAGCGGACGACGCCGAGGCCGACCTCGCGGTGGCCATGCCGGCGTTAGAAAAGGCCATGCTGGAGGTGGATAAGCTCGACAAGACCTCCATTACCGAGGCAAGATTAAGCCGTTCCGTTCGCAAACTCTCACTGGTTTCCCCGCTGTTTAGTCCTTCCGCACTGGGAGTGCGGTGGTAAAAAGCAAAATGGTCCATAACAACCCACAAGTCTAGATCTTTCACGGTGGATAGATGCCTGATCTGTATGGTCTGCACTATATGTATGATCTGTGATCTGAATGATCTGTAGCTCACGTTGCCGGAGGGGAGCCATACAACAGAAATACATTTGTAGGACATAGTCCTGCACAGCAAACTGAGGGGAAACAATCGACAAATGCCTCCGTGACCGAGGCAAGGTTCGCAACCCCTTCCGTCTGGCACATTGCTTTGGATTAACCTTACTGTAGATATTTCGTAGCGTTTACGGTAGTTTATCAGTCCTCTGCAGAGAATAAACGGTATGTGTGTGTGTGTTTTTTCGTTGTTCGGTAGCTCTGCGCCAATATATGCACGTATAATATTGTTTATACACATATATATATGTATATGTATATGTATATATATATTATTGTATATATATTTATATTCATATATGTATATAAATATATGTGATACACAATTTTTTCCCACCGTTTGAACAAAATAGTTGGATATAAATGACACTTGCATTTCGGCACATCATGGTTGGGTTCCGAGTGCGCTACAGAGCAGAGAGCGCTACTTGTCCAAGTAGCTATTAATAGTGAGGATTGGGGCACCAGCCCCTACTTGCGGTCTGAGCCTTTTCTCGGCGAGTGGCAAAAGTCATGGCACCGACCGCAGTGCAGCGTAACGTACCTGGTATGTAGCGTGTGGTCTGATTAATTCGTGTGGTGTGGAGGCAAGAGGGGGGCAAGGTGTATCGGCCTTTGGCATGCAGTCTGTTTCTCTGTAAGGTCGGGTTCCCTTGGTTTTGCATATGGAAGAACCGCTGAACATCCCGTGCTGCTGTGTATTGGCGTTGCGGATTTCGGCCTAGGAACTCGTCTCGCTCACGAAAAACTCGCCGACCACTGCTGCAACTCCCAAACTACCCACAGCAGTACAAAATGAGTGCGCCCGATGTCAACAACGCTATTTGCTTTCGAGCGTTTTACGGAGGACCATACTGTATGAAGGACCTACCGTGAATACAAAACCCCGTATATTTCCCAGTTTTTACTAACAAAATTTGGTCCTGTTTACGATTACGGGGCACATGCTGTATTAAATGGGACCTACGGTACATACAAAAACCTACATATTTACCTATTTTTCATTAACAATATTTGGTCGTATTAACTATGCCCCCCCGTAACACCAACCCATGGGAATATATATCGATCGAGCTCGCGTATGTAGCTTATACCACTTTGTCTCGAAATTTAAGAACCCGTTCAGGTCAACATTTGGTACAAAAAAAACATCTGCCACACTCGGGTATTGGAGTTCCCTCGGCAAGGGACTAGGTATGAATCACCCCTCTTCTAGCGCGGGTCAGAAAGTTCGGCGGCTAACCCTTCCATCTGGACTAATTACACATGCCGCGTTCGCGTGCACACAGGTGAAAGCATACTCGAAGCCTCCTCCTCTCGTGGAAACCGTCATGGCTGCGGTCATGACCTTAATGGGGAGAGGGTCAGACTGGGCCACGGCGAAAAAGACCCTTGGAGAGGGGAATTTCCTTGCCCAGGTATTTCTTTTTTTTCAAGGATTTTTTTTTCTACTGTTGAGGATCTGGAGGCTGTAGACCCGAAGGTGGAAACCTCTACTGACGGGGACCTTCCTGTCCCACGTTCTTGTTTTTTCAGGGTATCAAGTGTGGTTATCCCGATTCGGTTTGGCGGAAGTCCTCAGGCGGAACTCCCATGTCTACTACGTTTGATTCGCCTTTGTGTGTCGGTTTCGGTTCGGTTATCCCTGTTGGCTTCCTTTTCCCCATTTCAGACCGGCTGTAGATATAAAATATCTTTAATGCTCGTCTGAACCTGAAATGTTGGGTTGAAGCGGTCAAAAAGGTCCACTGGATGGCATCCTGGTGACCGGCTGTCGTTACTTATTTCCACGCTAGGCGTAGTAGATGGCACCACAGAGTCGGCTGTTGACTATTTCGCTCGACCCAGGTTATTAGTGTAGAAATTTTAATTAGATCGAAACACCGCAGAGCCCCTTGCAAGCGCCTCCAGCTGTTCGGTTTCAGAAAAAAACGAACACCGCACGAGTCACCCTTGTATGTACCCTTATGGTCCTTGGCACCAACTATTCCCACATGTTTCATGATTGCATTTCTGTAGATGGAGTACCGACTGCCTCACATGAGAGCAGGAAAAAGCGGCCTCAGCTAGAATTCGCGGTCGAAAATCGGTGTGCTCCACACTATATACGATCATCTTTAGCACAACGTGAGCTGAGGTAACGCTACGAGCACCTCTATTGTTTTTACTACGGCGCTCCTCACTTGATTGTCGTATATACCAATAGTGTAGGATATCTACTATAGCTCCCCCCAGAAAAGTACTTAACTGATTTAGGGATGGGAAAAATGTTGTTCCTTACCTCCCGCCTTATGATTCGAAATTAATTTGGTAATTTCTCGGCGGGGGGAGTTGGGCGGACATGTAGGGACCGCTTGGTTTCGATATTGAAGCCCCAAACGCTCTTAAATACCTCCGACAAGAGCGGTATGAGGTATGCCCTATCGCACCATGCGCTGTACTGCCGCTTGTGGGGCTATTTCAGCTGTGGTAGGTGGGCACTGGGTAGTTTTACATTGTTGTGTTGCTCGTATTGCTCACAGGGTTCAGCGGGCCCACCGTGACTTCGCGTGTTGATTAATCTTGCTGCTGTGTTGTAGCACGGCGCCACGGAGAAAAACGCCTCTCGAGCAAGGAGGGAACAAAACCCGTGATTGCGTTGCAAGGGCCGCACAAGAGCCGCTGTTGGCTGTTGTTGTGTGTCTGTCCCACGCGTTCCCGACACCGCGCAGCACCCGTACCCTTCGCTAAATAACGCTCTGTCGCAAAAACTCGCCACACGAAATCACGGTTAGGTGCACCCTCTCCAACTTTCCCGCCCAATCTGAACGTTTTTTCTCCTGCTGCAGATCAAGACTTTCAACAAGGACAACGTGTCGAACGCTCTCATGACCAAAGTCAAGAAGTACGTCAACAACCCCGATTTCTCCTTCGAAAACGTCGCTAAAGTGAGTCAGGATGGCTGCGACAACTCGATTCTCCTGATCGCCTTGCTCGCGACTGGGGGCATCAAATCGTGGTCACCACGCAAGACGCTTACTGACTGAGGCACTTCTTCTAATTCCTCGACTAAGGGTCATACTTATCGGAGATATTTTTCTCATAATGTCGACATTTCTTCCGCGCGAAATTTCAATCTCCCAATTTTTTCTTTTTTTTTCTTTTGAAATAGGTGAAAGTGAGCGAACTTGTTTTTGTTTGCTTCTGAAGAATTTAACGAAAAATAGTGGCAGAGCGCCTCCAAATATTGATACATATCTCCAATTATTTCCAGGCTTTGGAAATCATGGAAAAAACACTCTCCGATAAGAATCAGCCTACCTCCCACAGCCCTAGTTAGCACCTATTTCCCCGTTTTCGTTTTTCACCACACAGGTTTAGCTGGGGGTACAAATTCGTGATCGCCACGCGAGGCGCTCGCTGAACAAGGCATTTTCTATGATGCATCGACGGCCCTAGCATTACGTGTCCCGTTTTCTTTGTTTCGTTCGTTATCACACAGGTCTCTTCGGCCGCGTCGGCTTTGTGCGTGTGGGTGCACGCGATCTATCTGTACGCTAATGTTGCCAAGGATGTCGCGCCCAAGAGGGCACGCCTGAAGGGAGCCCAGGTCAGTGTCGCCTGTGTGTGCCGCGAGTTCGCACAGCTTCTGCATGTCCGCGCATACATAAAAAAATAAAATAACACATCAGCTAGCTGTGGGATCGAAGCGTTTGTCGACAACTCGTGTTTTGCAACCTTGCGCACGTACCAGTCTGGACGAAAATGTAACGACCAAATCGTCTTTGTATTGGTGTCCCAATACCCCTTATAATCCCACTCAGAGTGGCGCAATGCTTTCATCCCCCGTATTTCGGAATTTATGTACCTGGTATGCATTACCTTACGAAGAGAACCAACCCTGTCTGATGTTACGTTAGGGGTGTGGGATCCACGCAAACG
The DNA here is from genome assembly GCA_037834295.1 of Postelsia palmaeformis. Classification (NCBI taxonomy): domain Eukaryota; class Phaeophyceae; order Laminariales; family Laminariaceae; genus Postelsia; species Postelsia palmaeformis. The sequence goes on along the minus strand of JBBMHQ010090640.1, from coordinate 13,822 downwards.
CACGTGAGGCACCGCTCGGTTTTTGCAAACTTGCGGCCTCCTGACCTCTGGTATGAGTTTCTTGGCGGGACGAGCTCGGCATTGCAAGTTGCTCCTCTCGCTTTGTTCGTTGCAGCTACTTTTTTCAGCTCCCTTCCTTTGGAAACTCACACCCTGGGTCATGACATCATAGGGCGCTCTTCCTCCCTCCCCGCTATGCAGACTCCGCGCCCCACCATCGAACTTTGATGATATCGTCCCTATTCTTGGAAGAACAAAAGTGGCAAGGAAACCAAGCTGTAAGCTCTAAAAATCCACTCAAAACCCATCTATAAAAACCTGATGCGACAATTGCGACAATAAGAGTACTATTACGGGGCCATAGTAAACAGGACCTATGGTACACACAAAAACCAATATATTGAACTATTTTTACGAACAATATTTGGTCCTACTTACTATATCGTCCCGTAATACAAGCCTTGAAGCCGCACCGGAACTCCTGCGGCACTAGAGCAGCTCCGGGCCCGGGAATTGTGTTCGCATGCGCTGCTGTCGGGCGTTTCCTCCGGTGCACCTAACCGCGCGGCCCGCCGCCATGTTGTACGCAAGAAGAGAGCGAGCACCTGAGCCACGTCTAGCGGCCACAGGCTCTACACAGCAGACCTCAGGAGTGAGCCGTCTGAGCCTTTGGCAGTCGCAGAGGCTCCACCCCCAGACTTGCTCAAGGGCATTACCGTTCTATGGTTATGTACTGTGGCACTAGCACCTCTATGGCCGTGCTGCGATAAGAATCGCGTATTTCTCCCCCCCACTTGTTCATGATCACGCAAATCATACCTCGACATACGGCGATGTGTGCCTTGCTTACGAACTGTTGATCTTTGTGTCCCTCGCGTGTGCAGGAGACCCTAGCTCAAAAACAGGCCGGGCTTAAGGCAGCCCAGGAGCAGCTGGCGGAGGTCGTGGCCAAGGTGTGTTCCGCTTGAGATCGCAGCTGCTGTCATCATCGTGTTTGATTGTAGGTTGTCCTCCTACCCCGTGTTCAGCTATAGTTCACCCACCCGTTGTGTCGTTCGTCTATCAGGACATTTCGAACGCTTGCTCTTTCCAGCTTCTAGTTCCGTGTATGTAGCGTTTGTGTATGCTTAGACGTATGTGTTTGCCTAGATGACAGCAGCAACTACTGTAGTACTGGTGCGTCACCTGTGGCGTGCGCATCGCCAGCAAAGCAGCAACAACAAAAACACGACAGCGGGCGGGGAAAACGCGCGCCATGTTTTTGTCACACAAACCCCACCTTTTGGGACCCACGTACATCGACCTCACATGCGAGCGATAAGTACGACCTGCTTCACGCTTTGGGACTCGGGCGCAGTAGCGACCTAAAGAGAGACAAGTGCGGTCGGCGTTATCAGCCTTCCGGGAAGAACTTACGGCAGCCCCTACCCGTGTCATCATGCTGCCTGCGACGTGTCGTACATCTCTCTATCTAATGATCTCCGGCCCAGCAGCCCGAACTGTGACCGTAGTGTGGCTGATGATGCTGTGATCGATCGCCAAACATTTCTGGACCGCTTTTTCCCATTTGATATCCCACTTAGAGGCAACAACCACCCCAACCTCGCCCTTCGGCGATGATTTTGACACCATGGACCGTCGGCAAGTGAAGTGTGAACGTGCAGCAACGTGGATCGGGTCGTGCTTCGCCTGTTCATCGAGAACTCTTCTTGTCGTTGTTGTTACGGTAGATGTTGCTGCTGGCGGTGGTGGTGGTGGTGGTGGTGGTGGGTGTCATCGTGTTGTGTACAGCGTACACAATATGCGTACGCAACTTACTTTTGTTTGAGAATATCGCAGCAATGGAAACCCCCGCAGTACAACTCGGGGGCATCACAATGTATCCATTACCCCCATCCCCTCAACGAACAGCCCTGCCTGAGTGATCGATGCTGTAGCAATCGCTATTTTTGCAAGAATTTTTCCTCCCATCCTCTATTATACTACATGAATTCAAGTAAAATCAAGTTCCCGGCGGACTACGACCGACTTGTTCGTTATCGTCGCCTTTTTCCTTTGGGGCTTGAATTCACTTGATTCTAGTATAGAGCCGTGACACGGTGGAGGTTCGCACGTGAAAACCTACCAGTCTGACCATGAAATATATGGTACTTTTTGACATTTCGATACCGCCTGAACGTCCCTAATATTCACGATCAGACTGGTGAGCATTTGGCACTGACGAAGGGCTCTTCCGATGAGCAAGCTGGCTGTCGATGGTGCCAGTGTTTTTGTACTGGTACATCCGCTTGCCTCGGTTTTGTACACATACAGCACTTGAATGTTGTCTCCCATCGAGGCGCGTTATGTGTGTGTTTGCCAGTATTTGTGTAGCTTGCCTTAATTTTGTACACACACAGTACTCGAATGTTGTCTCCAAACGAGGCGCGTTCCGTGTTCCTTGTTCCTGTAGCACGTGTCCTGTTTTTGTGACCATTGGGCTAGATTTTCCTCGCAAAGGGAAATGAGGTCATGTAAGAACATCGTCATCGTAATGATCCTATGTTGGGATTCGATGTGGTATTTTTTTCTTCTATTTCAATGTCTGTCTTCTCCGTTGTATTCGTAGCCTTAAATTGTATCATTGGCCTTGTCTATCCCAACCCTACATAGGGCTGTGCTTTAACGGCCTCACGTGGCTTACACGTGTTCTGAAGTCGGCGTTTGGGCGGGATAGCAGAGCTCCTCGAGTGAAGAGGACGAGACTCACACAAAATACTGTAGGTGCTGCCCACACGATACCCCCTTAAGCCACCCACGGCGGCTTGCGTAACCACGATACCCCCTCAAGCCACCCACGGCGGCCTGCGTAAAGGGACCATCGGTGCTCCGGCAGCTCCGCGCACGCCCCGGCAGTGCTGCTAATATTTTCCGCACCCGAATTGTCTTCCGAACTTGTTTGCTTTCCGGTGATTTCCTTGAGCAGGTGCAACTGCTGAAGGATCGCTACGACGAGTCTGTTGGACAGAAAAACGACCTGATGGAGGAGTCTCAGATGCTGCAGGTTAGTGACACTTTAACCCATTCAGTGCTGCAGTGTGCAGAAACACATGCCTGAGTTAAATCCCAACCCCAGCCTCAAGTGGGGGTTAGTGTCGGTGACCGCGAAAACAATGCGGTGTGTTCCAGGAGTCTACTATAATAGGAGGGTGCATTTATGCAGTTATTGACGGTCGGGTGAGATATTCAATAGTTTTTTAATTCACTTTTCCGGGGTTGTTGAGTTGTAGTGTCTGGTTTAAGTTTTTTTTTTTCTGGCTGGAATTGTTTAAGTTTGAAACGTTTATAACCTTCCACTTTCGTGTCATGCAATGTGTATATAGCCAAGTTGTTGTCATATCTCGTGAATCAAACTGCGAGGACTTGCTGCCAAATTCAGCCAACTACGATAACTAAGTGGCGAACCTCTCCATCCATCTGTAACAGCCAGCGGTCAACTCCGCTCTACTATAGCAACCATAAATAGTTGGCATAACTTGCCACTCAAGAATGGTAACTAGCCGTCAAGCCCAGCCAACTATAAGAACTAGTTGGCACATCCCTCCACTCAGCAGTAGTAATTAGCTGTCGAGCCTAGCCAACTGCACCAACCTTTTGACATAACTGGCTACCCAACTATAGAACCTAGCCGTCTAGCCCAGCCAACTATAGTTACCAGTTGGTATACTCGGCCATCCAACTATAGTAGCTAGCCGTTATGTCCAGCCCATTATATCAACTAGTTGGCATACCTCGCTACCCAACGATTGTAACTAATCGCCTAGCTTAGCCGATTGTGAAATAATAGATGGCATACCTGGCCACCCACCTATAGTAACTATAGTCGTCAAGCCCAGCGAGCGCTAAAAAAAAAATCGGCCGCCCAAATATATCAACTATCCGTCAAGTCCAGACGACTCTCACTCCTCCAACGTGTGACCCTTCCGTTATAGGACAAGCTGGAAAGGGCGGACAAGCTCGTAAATGGCCTCGCGGAGGAGTTCGTGCGATGGCAGGCATCTATCGGGACGTTCGAAGCCATGATCGAGCGGCTGGTCGGCGACTCTCTCATCGCCGCTGCCTTCTTGTCCTACGCCGGGACGTTCGACACCGTGTATAGGTGCGAAGAATTTGTGTCCAACGTTTGATTGAAACGTTTCACACGTCGGACAGATATATCATCCACAGATAGGTCATAGGGATTATCTACAGACACATCATCTATATATAGACTAGATAGATCATCTGTAGATGTATCAGATAGATCATTCAGATCCCAGCCCACTGCTGTGAGGTGCTGTGCGGGATCTTTTTGTAAGCACACATCCAACCCGGGAAGCATGCCCTACTCGTGCTGCTGTGGGCCATGCAGTTTACTCGGCTCTCACCCGGCGACATAAGCTAGATCACGCAGATCACACAAATCACGCAGATCACACAGATCATACAGCTGCCCTGAAAGATTTTGATCATAATCTGTATATATTCTGCCCGATGCGTAAATCCGTCAGACCTGCATTTACGTTCTGGGGTATATCTCTACCGCAGCACACGTCATGGTTCGCTTGCTGCTGCTGCTGCTGCTTGAATACCATCCTTGATCATCTCCTCCAACGAAAAACCAGTCAGTTGATGTACACATCAGGCTATGATATATCACCAGTAGACTAGGGTTAAGGGAAGTTATCTACTCGATAGCTTGAGCTTCCTATTGTGAGTTGAGCAGTTTTCGGCAAACGAGGGGCACGATGAGTGTTATAGTCTCCTGACTTTGTTTTCTCAATGGATGAACACTCGCTCAAGAAATTGCACACACATCATGGGGGGGTGGAATGAGTGTCGTCTCCTCCGACGAATATGACCAAAAACCAAGCATCAATCAATCTCACACCTGCAGTAGAGGAAATGTATATTTTGCCACCACGCGTCGCGCAAGAGGAACACTCTAATTTACGGAGAGATGATTATTCTGTTGGGGCTGTTTCCTTACTCCTCCGTACTCCGTGCCCTCACTCGCTAAGCACAGCCAAAACGTACGGTTTTACTATCATCCTATCAGGAGGGGTCATATTGAATAGGACCTACGGTACACACAAAAACCCATATATATATATATATTACTGTTTTTACCAACAATATTTGGTCCTATTTACTTTAGTCCCCCGTAATAGGAGAAGCATTATCTTCCATACGTTTATCCTTCACCAGGTCATGTGAAACCCGTACCACGCGGACAATCAGAGCGTGTCACGCTGTTCGCTGAAACAAGCTTATTTCCTCCATCTAGTACAGATGGGCCTGGATTTTCGATATTTTATCCAGCGTTTGTTACTGTTGTTGCGTTCGACATCCATCCTGAACGACTCGTAGGCAGCGTGATGGGCTTCAACGATGATCATTCGGACAACATTCGCCTACTGAAGAGAGAGAACAAGAAAACAAGGGGGAACCGAACCTGTTTTGTCTTTCTCCATCAGGAGTGCTCAAACGTACATCACTCTTAAAAACATTCTCCGAGAGGAGAAGCAGATAAAAACGAAAAAGTAAGGAAAATTGTTTTTGCCTTTCTTTATCAGGAACGGTCTGGTGTCAGGGTGGATGCGTGACGTCGAGGCTCAGGAGCTCCCTACCACTGAAGGATTCACCTTCACGGGCTTCCTGTCCAAGCCCACGGACGTCCGGGCGTGGAACATCCAGGTAAGTACGCGCCCTGGGCCATGAACGCCAGCCGTGAGCTTAGCGGGTAAAACGTCCCAAGTACAGCGGCGTTGATTCGGCGACACCCTCGTTGTATTGCCTCTTGCACCGTTGTCAGCGGTTAATCCCCCTGTAGTTTCACATTGTATGGCGGCGAGGCGTCCCCCCTACCGTAACAACAATCGGGGGCTCTTATTTGAGAGGGCATTTTTTCTACACTAACTTCAGTGCAGCGACTGCCGAACTTCTTGCTTTTTGTTGAGTCTCAGCCGCGCTTTCTCGTTGCTCGTTTCTTCGTTTGGTGTCCCGCCCTGCACACAATCGCCGCTTTTCTCACGGTATTACGGGGCACATATTGTATTACATAGAACCTACGGTAGACACAAAACCTGTATATTTTCCTATTTTTCCTATTAATAACACTATGTGGTCCTATTTACTATGGCCCCCATTTCTAGACTATGAGAGTTGAAAAAAACAACCACTTGATCGTGCATGGTCTGTGGCTTCTCACGACTGTCAAATATATATATATATATATATATATATATGTATATATATTATACGTATATATATATATGTATATATATGGTATATATGTATGGTTTAATTGTACTAATGCTACGGGGGACCATAGTACAGAGCACCAAATGTTGATAGCAAAAATAGCAAAATATATAGGCTTCTTTTTGCACCGTAGGTCCTATTTTTTAACGGCCCTCCGTGACCGCATCATGCGGTAAGGAACGAGACACTATGCCGTTTTGTCCTATCGTCGCCTGTTGGGAGCATCTCTGCCTACCCTCCATTCTCAAAAGCCGTTCTCAAAACTGACTCCAACAGAGTCAACCACGCGACCGAAATTGACCCTGCTCGGCCCGTGGCTGGCGACTTTCGCTCACTCAGGGACTTCCGAAGGACGAATTCAGCACGGAGAACGGAGTTGTGGTGACGAGAGGGAGCCGCTGGCCGCTCATGATCGATCCTCAAGGGCAGGTGGGCTTCGCTCTGAAACCCCTGTACACATACATACGCATGCCGCCTGTTTTGGAACCATTCAAACGTGCCGGTAGGTTTGATCATGCGATCGTTTCTTTTTGAATACACAAGCCACCGGGTTTAGTGCGTAATATTGGGGAGAACGTTTAAAGGGGCAACATGTCGTGGCAGGAGGAACGGGTGGATCACGAGCGTCTTGTTACTGACGTAAAAGTTGGACATGTAATGACGAAAGTGTAGATACGTGTGTTGGTTCGGTAACAACACCTATGTATAGCTCTGAACGAGGACATAATGACCGTTCGATGTTCACGTCAGGGTCTAAACGGTCATTATTTTCCCAGCCCGTTCGAGGTTCGCGCCGGTGTCTAAACGGGCATCTGAGGTACTATAGTGCGGGCAGGAGTGGAGTTTGCCATTATTATTATATTTAATAGACAATTTCTTGGGATTTCGTTCAAAGACAAAAAAAACACAATGCATGCTCATATGAGCGTTCGCTCGCTCGCTCGCTCGCTCTCTTGATCACTCTCACCCCACGCAGGCGAACAAGTGGATCAAGGCCATGGAGGGGAGCGACTTAACCGTGGTCGACCTGAACACGAAGGACTTCCTTCGTCAAATGGGCAACTGCATCCAGTACGGACTTCCCTGCCTTCTACAGGTAAATTACGCATATTGGGTAGGAACGTCGACCACTTGTTACGTTGAATGTCGTCTCCCTCTTTTGCCAACATGGATCAATCCACACAGCATAGCTCAAGTCATTCATATATTTTATCTCATCTATATTATTGAATAATTCTACGCTGCACTACATGTCGACGAGTAGAAAGAACGGTTCCATGTAAAAAAACACACCCCCCATTCCTACTATTACTCCATTTAAGATTTACTATGTCTTCTCCTAAAAGTAAGCACTACATGTATTCGCACTGCTCGTAGCTCAAGTTAGTCCACAGTCGGAATCACACATCCATCCATACCCTCCGTATGCGAACGACGCGAATATATCCACGGTATGCCTTCACAAAGACTCCCTTCGTAAGAGTCTGTTTACTCTTAGGTTGTCCGTCTGGACAAAATCGGAAACGAAAATAATTACTCTCGACCACGGTTACACGACTGTATTACGGGTCCTGATTGTTGACCCTGCTTATCTCGATGTTTCGATGCACAGGCCACACTGATCTGGTTCCTGCTTGAGGGGAAGTTTGTGGGATGGCGAGAGACATTGACGATAATACTAGAAAAAAAATCATTAAAAAAAAGAACGACAGACAGACACCGACCGATTCCGCCCTGATGCGTACATACGGAAGAGACGGTTTGGATAGGCAAAATGTCATTTTCGAGCGACCCTTTCCTTCTTCGGGCAAAGAGGAACGTTCGTTCGCGAAATCGCCTCGGTCGCCTCAGTGAACTGCTCAAAAGTTTCGTAGACCCACCGGCAAAACATATAGTATTCTTTCCGCCTTTCTTTCTACATTCCGATTCAGGACTTCCACTCGGCTGTGGTGAGGCACACGCGGCATCGCTACGATGCAGTATCCTCAGACCCCCCTCTGCCAGACGATGTGGCGGTAGTATTATGCTGCATGCTGAATGCGCCGTTTGGAATAGTCATATGACGCTTGCTACATGCGTTTCGACTACGATACCAAGGATGGTCGACTCCGAATGTGGATGTGCTAGTATTCTATATATAAAAAAGTCAGAAAGAATAAAACGCGTATTTGTTCGATAACGTTGGCGCCAAAATAAAGCTGCAAACTGAAAGAACCGATCGATGACGTTTTTTTCCCCCAAATCCCTGCGTCTTCCGTCGGGTGGAACAATGCAGCCGTAAGACAGCAGTAAAGAGCCGTAAGACAATAGTACTACTTCTTCACTCTGGCGTAAGTCATTGCTACTATTATAATTCCGTTTGTCATCTGAAAATGATTGCAGCGCTTGTTCCAATCACACCATCCCACTATAGAAAGGCAACGTGGTAGAACCCGATTATTTCACCCACCCACCTACCAGTGTATAGCTTACTACCCCGCGCCTTTCACAGTACTATTAATAGTGGGCATGGCAACAACAGCTGTAGTACTGCCTACCTGCTGCTGGCGGTAATGCCGACCTCGTCGTATCGTCGTCCGTTTGTGCACATTCTCCTGCCCCGCCTACCCGAGGTCAAGCAAAATGACAAAATACTACGAAAAAAATGAAAACATACTCTATATCCCCCTGAATAATGCGAACTGCTGTATTTCATTGTTTTTGGTCAGGAGAAAAAGTATTCATACAATAACAAAATTCATACAAGGATGGAAGGAGGTAATTGACTAGTGACCGGAGATCATACTGTACTGTGAAGTGATTAATTTTGTCAAATAGAGGGGAGACGATGTACGAAGTTCCAGTAGTATGACGGCACTGTAGACTATCCATTCGTTCGATCATATCGACCAATATATATATATATATATATATATATATATATTATATATATATGTGTGTGGAATATCGAGCCGATCATCACATGTGTGCCGCGCAGGATGTGCTTGAGGAGCTAGACCCGTCCATCGAGCCGGTGCTGTCGAAGGCCGTCATAAAGCAAGGCAACCGCGACGTGGTGAAGCTTGGAGACAAGGAGCTGGACTGGTCCAGCGACTTCCGGCTGTACATCACGACCAAGCTCGGCAACCCGCACTACACCCCTGAGGTGTGCTAACTCACCTTTTACCCGCAAAAAAACAGTTGCGGGCTCGATTGAAGATGCCAAGAACGAACAGTCTGCGACACCGCTAGGCATAGTCAAAGCCAACTGTCAACCTATTTGTCTGCGGGCAGCGTAATACGTGTACTGCTACTCAGCTTCTCACCTACACTGCCACATTTCCTCTATTTTATTGATACTATACCGAGGTTTACTATTACTAATAGAAGAGAAAGTAGACACCCGCACCAAAACTGGCAGGTAGAAGTAGGGGGGATGTATGGGAGTTTTGAGTCCATCGTGGGCTCTGAATACAATGAACCCCCCCCCGTAGTCACTTTTGCAACATTGAAGATAAAACCGGAACATAATCTGCGAGTGAGACCGAGGGCTTTGTCGACAATCGTTTTTGCAAGTTGTGTGCAATACCTTAGTCGTGCGTACTGCGCTTTTTTCAAACCCACGAACGATATACGTGCCTTGTTGAAGGGAGAGGCCTGACAGCTGTGGAACTCGGGGGATGTGCGTACATACATAGTAAGAAGAGAGTCAACGATAGGCGTTGAGGTGCTGCTCCGTGTGACGCCCTAATGTTAAAGGTGGGGTGGGCGCTGACACTATTGTAGGTGGTAAGATCGCAGCGGAACAGAAGCAACGCTTGGTGAGGTATTGAGAAGCACGGCTTTTTCAATTTGGCGCACGTCAGACATCTGCTATTCACAGCTGTTTTTGTTTTTTGAGAAGCTCTCCTACATGTGGTTAGGTCCGGGCTGAAACTTTCTCATGTCAGGCCTGAATAACACGAGTAATGACATTTTTCGGTGGAAAGACACCGGGTATGTTTTTTCTCCTTGTGTCGCTTTCAAACGTAGAAGCCAAATATCTTACCAAAAGTATCAAATTCTGACGTGCTGTCGTGTATTGTAACAAACGAGGAACGCGCTTTGTACTCCAGTACACCAGAGATAATCAGGCGGCCATCGCAATTATATATTCTTGGAGTACCTGGCCACATGGTTCCACACTTCGGGCCTCGGACTCATCGTCGGTTCCCCCAATTCAGGACAATGATATTTCGAGGCAAATCTAATCCCGATCTTGTACCATCCACTTTCTCACGCTACGGGGTGGGAGCAGTAAAATCTGAATGACACAGGACATGTCCCTGGGTTGGTTGGATCTGTATCACAAGTGGGCAGATCCTGCACAACCTCTCCCAACTAACTGCGGGCGAGGAGTCATGTTATTCAGATGGCATATATCGGAGGCGTGAAAGTCTCTCTGCTCCGCGGTGAAACTCCAAGAACTAATTGTTTCAGAACGAAAAATAATCAGGAAATAAACCTCAGGTAGTTGTGTGGGATCGAGCAATGTGAAACACAATACCAGGTAGCTTCGACCAGTCCCCATACTTCACGCTCTGTTGTATATTGTACTGCAGCAACACTTCGCCGTCGCCTCAATTTATGGGCAAAATATTGGAATCCCCGAGGGCCTCTGCTGCTGCACGCATGCTATCGCACTTTTCCCAGACCCCTTCCTGCCTTCTCGGGCTGCTGTAGGTCGCGGGCGAAGCAAGTGACAACGACCTGCCTGCTCTGTACTCTCACGAAGGTGTTTTCCACTCGGGGTTGCGCTTTATGCGTCCTCGCTTCTAGGTCCAACCTTACTGGAAGTATTCGGCACTCGTTGATAATGAGAAGAATCTTGGTGGAAAAATGCCAATCGATTGCGCGAGTGTGCCGTATACGTGCGGAGGCGTGCTGCTATACATGTGTTGAGGTTAACAAAACCTTCGCGCTTTTTTCTCGCGCGTTTTGCGGGTGACGTCATGCAGGTGTCGACCAAGACGACCGTGGTCAACTTCAGCGTGAAGCAGCTCGGACTGGAGGCGCAGCTTCTCGGGATAGTAGTGCAGAGAGAGCAGCCCTCGCTCGAGGAGCAGTCATCGGAGCTCACCGTCAAGGTCAGCCAGCACGCGCATCTGCCTGCAGAGTTACCGTATGCCACACGGGTGAAAACATAACTCCCGTGTGTGATAAGATTACACACCCTCTGGAACGAATATCGGGGCCAATTTTCGCCAGACCATGCCTTAAGGGCTTAGGGCGCAGGCAACATTATATTGGTGCCTTTGGGAAGCCTCGGTGAGATAGTATCATAATAGACTCGTCATCGCTCACCGGTTTTACATTGACCCCCTTGCCCGGTAGAAAAATCAGCTTTGAAATACGTCCGACGGGGGTTCACTGTGTACAGTGTCTTGCCAGCACAGTGACTATTGCGAAACCGGTCTCCTTATCTGTCGTACTCTTCCTGCGGTATTGATAGTACTATGGGCGAACACAGTGAATAGGACCTACCAGTACGGTACACCCAAAGACCTACATATTTCCCTTTTCCCCCTTCTTTGGCCAAAAACACTTTCGGTCCAACTTGCGATGGTCCCACCGTGATTGTGGCGTCATCGGCTTGTCTCCGCGTCGGCAGAATGGATGATAGTCCACACTAATGTAGTAACTAGGCTCGTCATCACATCTCGATACATTCGGATAATTTTTCTCAGGCGGTTCGGGTTAGGATGAGGGTATTCCCTGTCCAGTGTGCCTATTCGGAATCTGGAATCTGGCATTTAGATTCTAGAATCTGGAGTGCCTCTCCCCCCGCGAGATGACGGTTCATACGACTACGGCCAAGTATGATATCGAGTTCCCCCTTCCCCTCCGGGGGACGATATTAGTAAAAGCAATGGCACTAAACTTTCATGCCGATCACATGCGCATGCAACCCGAATTTAACGCTTCCACAAGGGTTTTCGCGGAGGGGAAAGCCACGTTTATGTGATTGATACGTCGAGATTCCAGATCTTGGGCTCCATCATCGGGCTGTTATCTGTCACGGTCGACAGTGAATACGTAGGCGTGTTTCATTAACCAGTTGCAGTTGAAGCTGGTCCAAGGTCTATGCAGCTCTGGTTTCCCGCATACAATACACAGCGGTGTATGAGGTTTCGACAGTTTCGGATCCCGACGAAGGACCTGCCGGAAACTGCCCGCACTGTCGCCTCCTTACTCCTTTTCTGCTCGAATAGCTGGGTACCACTGCCGAAGAGCGAAAAGCCGAGGGACCGGTGAGGTAGAACGAGCCGCAACGGTGCATGCTTTGTGTTAATATGTGTACTGTTCTATCGATCGAAATAAATTTAAGTTTTCAAATCCTGCCACCAATAGTGATAGGACGACTCACACATTACTGCACTTTTCCATCAGTCTTCTACCGGTGATGACTACCGGCACCGTTCCGTGGTGGTTCCCACTGACGTGTTCAGCAAAAGCAATGCCACGTCTCTGCCTGACCCAAAGAGCATGAACCAAAAGGCCGACTCTCTCTACAACAACCAGCAGCAGATTATTCTCGAAACGGTTTCGGATCTCTCACCATGGGGATCTGTTATTTTTTGCATCTCGATCGACGGCAGGTGGCCACGGGAAAGAAGAAGATCGCGGATCTGGAGGACGAGATCCTGCGCCTACTCTCCGAGTCCACGGGGTCCCTGTTAGATGATATGCACCTGGTAAACACGCTCCAAGACTCCAAGACCATCTCCGAGGAGGTTACTCAGCAGTTGCAGGCGAGGGAGGCGTTTTTTTCTTCAAGCGATGCTATTTGGTGTCGGGGCAGGGCGTGCCGAGAGGGGCGACGGAACTTATGTGCGGGAGACCAAAAAAAATCTCGCATATCTTTGTGGAACCTGAATAAAACAATTATTATCGGAACGCATTAGTTAGACGTGCGCACAGTACGCTCATTTCTTTCCCTTTCGTCTGTGCGCTGCATCGAGGAGGGGCTACTGCGATGGTAGTAGTAGTAGCAGTAGTAGTAGTAGTAGTAGTAGTAGTAGTAGTAGTACGCAACACAAATTGACCTGAGTACCATTTAATGTATCTGCTGTGTCCTGCCAGATCGCCGAAGAGACGGCGACCAAGATCGACGCCGCAAGAGAAGGCTATCGGTCAGCCGCTATACGCGCGAGCGTCGCGTACTTCGTGCTGGACGACCTAGCGAGGGTCGATCCTATGTACCAGGTATGATTTAGCTTTCCCCACTCGGGGGTAGAGCGAAATCACCTGGCTGGCTGCTGCACGCATGGCGTTGCTCGGGTAATCAATACAAATACTTTTTTCCTATCAAATAGTTGTTTGGATTTTCTACATATATACGAGTGCTGTAGTCGTTTGGCATTTCAAGCTATAATCAGCAAACGACCTTCGCATACGACGACAAGTTGCTCGATGGCTTACGTAGAAAAAATGAATGAGTTTGCGGATGGATGGATGGATGGATGGATGGATGGATGGATGGATGGATGGATGGATGGATAGATGGATGGATGGATGGATG
>JBBMHQ010090629.1:0-10738 GCA_037834295.1 Postelsia palmaeformis | reverse complement strand
TATTGGATGGAGTGAAGGTGATACCCCCCCCCCCCCTTCTCCCCCCGCAGCAGGTTCGAGATGGAAAAAATAAGTGTGGGTCTCGGGTCTTTTTTTTTGTGCCTCCTTCGTCCGGTATACCCTTAGCACAAATACATGTGTAGAAGTAAGATTTTTCCAAAATACATAGGATCGGTCCTTTCCTGAAGGACATGAATAACTACTTTTTTTGTCATGTTTCCCTCTTTCACTGATCGGTCAGTTATTATGACATCTGTTCCGTTCGGAAAGGTGCTGCTATCGGCAGCAGTGGGTCGTACGACATGTCTCGTTTAACGTGAACCAGCTAGTAGAAGTGGGGGTTTCAAACCACACTTCTGCTCTTCCAGAATCGAGCGCACCGCTTACCCAAAAGAAGGGAGAAACCCCATGATAGATAAGCTCAAACGAAAAAAGGAGCCGGCATAAAAGGGCGTCGGGGAACGCATATATAAAAGCAAGGGAGTAGGGGCGGTCCCTACGTTACCGTCCCTACGTTACCAACCTATAGTGAAGAGATAAACACCAAGGGTCTTATGTATTGGGTTCACCCCCCTCGTACCCCCCACTACCCCCAGCACCTCATTACCAGCGATCAGACGCCCATCCCTGTGCGCGAATTAGTGACAGCGGTTAACGTCGCGGTTGCAATCAGCCCGATTGTTCAAGCGCCCACACAAAACCAATGTGTTCACGGAGCGCAAGCACAAAAAGCAAACAACGGAGTACTTTCGCGTGGACGGGCTCTACGGTAGACTTTTTACCTCAAGAAGGCAAGCTGCACTATTCCGAATTGATTATACCATTTCAGTAACGGCTTCCGAAACAGCATCGACCGCACCAGTATAACTGCTTTTTCGCAACGACCCAACGTGTCGTATGGGTGCGTCGGAACACATTTCACCTCCGTGCTCAACGTCTTGAAGTTGATCGCTCCCTTCTCGAACTCATTGATGTTTTTTACATGAACGTGAACTGGTCATGATATTGAGCATGAACAAGTACCTCTTCTTCTTTGAGTGATTCTGCTCATGCGCGTTGAGGTTTACTTTCTTCGTCTGTGCACATGACTCGAGGCCACAGAACCTCGGGCGATAATCTTTGCCGCGGCTGCCGTCGTGCAAGGCATCGGGACCGAAATATGGTCCTTGAACAGCCCCGTTGCAGGGATAAGGAACTCGTGTCGTGGCCTCGAGGCAATCTTCTGGTGGTGTGATATTGAACGACATGCCGAGCCCATCCACCTTCCCCTCCCTGTTGAAACCCATTCCGGAGTTCCCGCGCGCGGCCCAGATCTGTACAGCCTTCGGGCGGTACACAGCCGCTCCGAAAGATGCTCGTGATCGCACAGCGCGTACTACACAAACAACGAAAGAAGGCAAGGGAAAGGTGTCATAAAGAAAAGAAGAGTTCGTCCTTGGGGAAGTCGACGTATATGTGTTTAGTATATAATTTCACGTTATGTCACTGGTGCTAGTGCCTCATTACATAGTTCTATCATCGCCAATTATTGTGCCGTCGACCGAAGGACGCCGCTGTGGGGGGTAGGGAGAGCGGAGCAAAGGATAGCAACAAGTAGAGGACTACGCCGGCGTACAAGGCATTTGACGGACACAAACAGGCCTGAAAAAACTAACATATATACGAAGCTTGAAACATCTTTTGTTCAATGTGTCAGACAAGACTTACATCGCCGGCTTATAACCTACCTGCCACATCTTTCGTGACAATGAAGCTCTGTTTCGTCTGAACCAATGACGTGGCACGCAAACCCCATGGAAAAGAGGTTTGACGAACGACCACAACGCTCTGATAGTCGTCCAAGAAGTATTAATATATTCGGCAAGGGTGCGAAGAAATTTATGTTGTGCGCTGACGAAAACCTAGTAGCCAACTCCAGCCCTCGCGGTTGAAACCAGCGTGGAGTTTAGGTATACCAAGTGTGGTTTTCAAAGAGACGACGCATACTAAATGCAAGTTTAGGGAGACGTCACCTGGGCACACAGCTCTGTCTTTACGATAGACGCTGAGCGACTGAGTGAGCTACCCCGTCGGCCCCGATAAGCACCAACATCCAACGAGAAAATTCAACATTTTCGAAGCGCACCTCGGCATATGTTAACTAAGCCGATTCCGCAGAAATATCCGAAGCGACATCTTCATCGTACTGAGGTTGAGGGAGATCTCGGTAAAACGCGGGAAGTGCTGGTGCATCACCGCTAGTAGACCCCACCGCTGTGGCGGGCACACTTTTCAAAGAAGTCTCGCCAGCCGTCTAATCGCTTACATCGGCCTCCGTTCCTCGCTTGCCGTGCCTTCCTGCTCCCATCAATAATCGGGGCGTCGTTAAACGCGCGCAAAGCACTGACATCACATTGAAAAGGTCAAAAGAATACTGGCCTAGGCGTTGCAACCCACGAACGCTGCGCCAGGCAAGGAGTGCGATACTTCTGGAGTGCATGTCCCCCGCCGCCTGCTTTTCCCTGACAGCGACATCGAGAAGCACGGCGAAGTCAGTTGCGCGCTGTAGTGGAGGGCCATCTGAGACTAGGCGCCACAGATTGCACACGTATTCTTGCGTGCACTTTGGCACTGGGACAAGCTTCCGGTGATTCTCGTTTCTGCTCTCCGTCTCTCTACGCCCTAGAGCCACTCCAATCAGATATGCTGGTAGTGCCGGATTATCCACTGGTCCTTCCGGCCCCCTTAAACGCGGAAGGGCCCCTTCGTTCTCGACCGCTGCGCATTGTTTCGGTATCATGGGCCCGATACGGCACATCATATCCGGGACAAGGGGAATCGGCAAGAACGGAAGTACGCGACAGATTCAATGGACAAAGCAACAGCGTTGGTGAGGCACAGACAACCAGGTTACTTGGTGGCGGTGGCAGCTAATACGCGAACCCCCCAGACTAGTGAGGGGGGCCTCATCGGTGGCTTCGTGTATGTAGTTTACAGCCCACCCACGAAACTATTTGGCTTTTTCGATTGAACCTGTCTTGTTCGTCGTTGTTTGTGGTGTTCGCGACGATTACTTTCAGCAGGCAAATGTGCAGGGTCATTGCAGTTGTACTCGCCATTGTGGGACAGCTCGAACCACATAGTAATATGCTCGAAACACAGACCATAAAATCTTACTGGTTAGTTCGGGTTGTACACAGGCGTCGGTAAAACAAAGATTAAATTTTTGTTTGTAAGCTAGACCCCTGCACGATTTCTGAAGCATGCTTTGCTCTTGCGGTGATAAAGGAAGAGAACGTGAAACAAATCGTACGGTCGACGTCTATATTCGGGATATGTAGATGAAGCCGTATTCCGGGTGGTTCTTAGGTACGTATCCCCCGAAATCCACTCAGTACCCGAAATGATCACGCCGTGGTTGGAAGATAGACCCTTGAATTTGGCACATACTCGGAGTATGTTATATGAAACCCTTCCGGTCCGTTAAGTACTTTGTGTTGTTTTTGGGTTTAGCCAGATATTCAGGTTCATGTTTTAGTGTGAGGGAAGGAAGATTCGGGTGTTAGGAGATCCCGACTACTTGCCGACGAGCCTAGGACGACCACAAAACATTGGCCGATCTTTCAACAGGGGCGCATAAAACACGTGTGCAGAAATTCAGTGTCTGTCACGAATAAATGGCGTGGGCGATTATACTTTGTGGCGTATAAAAACGGCGCACTTTGTATACAACTCCGAACAACGTCTACGTACAGAGATGTCGTCGTGACAACTCTACAGCATTCGTTCGTGGCACATACAACGAGCGCGTAGCGACACACAGACGAGCTCGGTAAGTTAAACCTTGACCTTGCGTGGTTCATAGTCTCACGAGTGTTGGCCTGTTTCAAATCTACTGAGGGCTATACACATACCAGGTATGCAGAAACATTGAACTTGAATTATCGGCGAACCTATGGCTCAATCATCATTTCTCTTCAAGCGTTTATTGTCTTCACGCGCCTTTCACGTCTTACCTTGAAGAAAAAAAACATGGCGATCACGTCCGCAGGCCCCTCCGGACGAAGCAGGAATTTATCCCTATTATGTAGTGTAAAACCCTTCAATACCGGTCGTTGCTGCAAATCCCCTACCCATCAGCACCTTCGCGCAATGCAGATTGACTGCGCACGCCTTCGTAACTTCAGCGTAAAGCATTTCGAGTAGGTCCTCCATCGTGGCTTTGCTGGTGTACCTGGAAACAGAACAAAGACAACCAGAGACGTGTAGTGACAATATTAGAGACACATCAAGTAGAGAAACACCAATGCCACACATCCTACATCCTCAATCGCACCTATTTCAAGCACGAGAACACTAGGACTGCGTACAGCGCGCATTCACGACGTGTACTCATCTACTGCCCATGTAGGTTCTCTGATTTTTAAGCAAGCCCGCGATAACGCTGGCTCCATTTGGTTGGGGCACTGTTCAAGTTCAAACTACAACAATGACCAAGCTCCATTGCTGAATGGTACGCGTTCCTCGAAGTCCACCCTGCAAAGCGCCTTGAAGTTCAGCGTTCATCATTTCCGCGAAAGCGTCCTGTAGCCCCATCCTCTTGCCTTCGAAAAACTCTAACAGTTTCTTGCCGTCCCCGCCCTCGACATGGGCGTCATTCGCGGCAGAACCTTTTTCCTCGAGAACATAGATTTTTTATTTTCGGTTGTCCGGGCTAAACGTCATCGGCGTTGTTTTATGAACCGTATCTTCTACGAGAAAACCATGGGCGCCAACATGCTTGAAACATAAGGACAGGTCGATATCAACGACCTGTTTTTCCACCTGAGCCCAATATGTTCCCGTGCACATGTTGTTTGTCGCAACCCTATTACATCCATTACAGGACGTCAGCAGGGGAAAATACCCGTGGCTGATGCTTGAGAAGGCGTAGAGGTGATCGGTCAGGGCCTCCAAGCACAGATACAGTTCCAGCAGTTTGAACACGAGGTGGCGGCGTTCGAGAGATATGTTGTGCAAGCGGACGGAGGGCAGAGCAACACAGATGCTATAAGTTGAAACAACGGTACTCTCAAAACAATCGCTCGAAAGTGAAAACCATTCAGCGAAACGAAGACTGTAAACCCCGTTCATTAAGCAGCGAGTCCATCGAGGCTGTGAAGTCTGTGGCGGTTGAGGGCGCTAAATTGGAACTGCCTTTGAAAACTCTCACCAACGATCTAGAACATTCCCCATGAAATACACCAAAAAGTCCCGAATTCGTGTATATTCCGACCTAATGTCATGTAAATGATTTGCTCTCTTGTATCAGTTATCTCAACCACCAACGTCCGCGTTTTATTTTTCAGGAACACAGTGCAATAGCATGACCACAGAGGAGGATCCAATAACCATAATTGCATGCTTTGTATCTAAATTTCTGTCCTCACTGGTAAAAGTGACAAACAACAGAACACTTAAACCGCGGTTGTTGGGCTGGGCCATTCAAAGGAAAGATGACGGGGTGGTGCGGGGTATTCGATGTCCATGGATGGACGTGCTCGAATGAACGTAGGCGCTCGCATGCCTACAATGCACATATGGAGCACGTTGGGTTTTCACCGACCAAACAAAACATTGCTAGAACGAAGCGCGAAGAAACGTGAAGTGTTCGGCAAGTCGCACTCGCATGAAGGGTGAGCTGCATCCCTGACTAGTAACCGCTTGTGAGATGGACTTGCATATACTCCGGAGTAGATGGCATGCTCAAACAAACGATATATTTGCCGGTGTGGCAACTTCCCGACACAGCAATGGGAGTACTATGTAACTGCCTCGTGGATGCCTCACCATAAGCACTACATGATACATTCACCCTCCTTGTGCGGAGTAAAGGTTATTCACCTAGCACAAAATATCTACCTAACTCGACCTATAGCCTTGGTACCCGCCGAGAACGAAGACGGCACCTTCGTGACCGAGGCCTTGTAATTAGCGACATGTTTCATATGATCGTTTCCTACCGACGCTAACACCACCTTAACATGTAGAACATGGGGGTGGCGGTGGGAACTAGCGGGGTGTCGTGGACAAAACATCCCATTTACCCTCGCTCTACTACAAAACTGTTCAACGCATATAGGGTAAACATCTCTTGACGAGGATAAGATCCTCAAACCAAAATTTGAAGTTCTCATCCAGGTTGCCCAAGTGCTCCATCCACGCCGTCGAGATAGGCGTGCCATTCTCCACCGATCTCCTCATCCCCATACGAGCTGAAATATGGGGAGTATAACTGCCGAAAACGATTTAGCCGTGTTGTCGCCAGTCGTCTCTCGGGACAGCGGCAACGTTGCGATCTTTGCATTGCTTTACCTCAACCATCAGGTTAACAGGGGTAAACCCCTGGATATACGGAACAAAGGTGGAAACGGCTTCGCGTCACGTCACGTTGCGCACAGTCATGTTAATCTAAATAGACACCTCCTCGTGCGGACAAATAGGTCGACTTTCCATCTGTCATATACAGCTGGTTTACAATTTCGCAGCCCAAGACCCATTGGATGTACTGTTGTTCTTCGTGAGCAGCGTCCACGGCGGGGCAATCTGGAACGAAAACAAACTCAGAATAAAATGAATACCCCGGGGACCTATCGGGGTGCTCATGTCGTGCATGACCTTAATAGTTTGACTATAGACCCTCTCATCTCCCCATTGCCGGTACAAAGCGCGTGAGGTTTTCATCAACCAGACATGTGTTTTACACCAAGCGCGGAGCGCCGTGAATTTGGGCGAGCCTACTGACAGCTGAGCTGCTTCCTACAAATCACCACGTGTGAGGCGGACTTACATATGGGCTACAGCCTCCAGTTTTTTAATTTGATTTCTGGTGTAGACACTTCCAGGATCCGTAAGCAACGGACATGCGATGATTTGACCCGTGGGTGCCTCGTCGTATACATACCAAGCTATACGATCGTTCCTTCTGTGCGGAGTTAAGGTTTTCCAAAACGCACAATCAATCTAACGCGACCGCCAGCCGTGGTGATCGCCGAAAAGAAAATTACCTGGATGTCGCGCAGCTCACGCAGTATATTTGAAGAAGGGGGGGGGGGGGCGTTCTTTTTCGTTGCTTGACGTAGTCATGTCACTATTGGCCGCGCACCCGGTTCTAGACGGAGAGTGGGACGATGTGTGCAACTACGTGTATTGCCATGGTACAGTACATAGTACTGTAAACAATTACATGTTGAAGATCGAAAAAACAAAAATCGGTTGTGCTCGGGTTTCAAGGGTCTTACCGGCTATCTCCGGCATACGATCACGTGTAACTCAAAATATGTTTCGAATTCGTTCATCCGACTGCCTTGCATATACCAAAAAACTAGTCAAAAGACGTGGGTTGCCGTGAAAAAACTCTTCCTAAACCGCCCGCAACTTTTCGGAAAGTATACTGCAATTTACAGGATAGAGGAAGTTTGGGGTTGCATATCACGAGTCTGCATTCGGGACATCAATCACGTTGACATAGATATGCTGTAAGCCAACATGGTAAGTATGCTGTAAATTCGGAATTCACGAAAATTGCAAGAAACAGTCGAGTCTAGGTAGGGACGAAATCTTCAGTATCTCTGCCCTATCTGAATAGGCACAGTGGAGCCCTCTCGTGAAGAAGCAAACACATAAATTCATGGCAATCTGGACCTACCTTGTAAACTACTTGTGTGTACGAAGGATTTGGGTCACACTAGACCCGGGATGCTTTCCCGCGAATGGCGCATGTGGCAATAGTACATTGTGCGCCTACGCCCCAACAGATATAGGAAAGGTACACGGTGAATTAACCGCAACCCGCAACACGTGAAACTTATAGGAAACAGTGCCAGAGCGGAACATCCAGCGCACGCACTCACCTGCGTCACTGCCAAGACGTGCTTCTTCTCTGTGACAAGCAACACGTGAAAGCAGATCGAGCAGTCGCTCTCGTGGCACAGGAGGAGGCTATTCTTCTCCGGAACGGTTGTGCGGGTTCTCCTTGGCAAGTGGTTATCGGGACTGACGGGAAACTCTAGCACACCTATGATCTTAAGCAATTACAAACTCCTCGCCGTATACGCTGGCCTGCCGTCGCCCGCCCACTCAGCCTTCGCCGTACCGGCCTCCACGGCCGCCACATCTTCCTGTTTTTCGTCCATGTCTGGGGTTTCGAGTGCCCCCCTGCCGGTGGGGGACGTTTTGCTCTACACCGCCAGCCCTACGATCTGCGTGTGCGGACACGTTTTCAACCCCGCCCTCTTCACGCTCGCTATACCACGGGGCCTTCCCTTACTCGCCTGTGCATGATAAGCCGTCGAGGGCACACGCGAAGCCAAGAGTTCCGGCGACACCCACGCTGGAGAATCCTCAATCGTCTCCCCCGCGCCGACCACAAACTGAGCGCGAACGCCACAAAACCATATTGCCGACAGCACGCTCAAATTGAGAAGAATATTCAGGCGGTCGGTATCGACGGTTCGTTCAGGTCTCGACGCAGCCACCTGATCCTTCGCAATAAAGTTGCATGCCACCTTCATGCAGCCATCAAAGGTGATAATTTGCGGGAACTTGCCCTACAATCAGCAGCAAAACTCGAACGTGAAGTCGACAAGGCGTAAAAAGGACAGGAATATGTTTTTCAGCGTGTTGAACAAGTTGATTCCGTATTTAGCCTGTGGTTTAAGAGCGAAGGGAGACTGAGGTTGTTGAGCACGCGATTGCAAACCATATTTTTGATCTTTATTTCTCCAGAGAAATATTGTTCGATACCAGAGCCTTTATCACGCCCCGGCTAGACACTCTGCCCCGTTACCCAGCACTCGTGTTTCAGCTTTCAGCTTTCAGGAGCCCTGTTGAGTCGTCAGTACCTGCAGGCGAGTTTCGGGTTGACGTCCATCCACTTCACGTTTCTTTCGAGAGGTGCCAAAAAAGTCTTGAAAAATGTAGAGATAGGTCCGCCCTTCGAAAACGCCTCCAGGCAGTCGTACAGGATAGGGATCTTCAACATGTAGCTGTTATTGTAGTTGAACAGCCCGGTTGTCCGCAAGTTGTCACATGCCCACCCGTACAAGCTGCAGGGTTTTCATTCGCGGCGTTCGACGAAGACGCTCGCCATCATCCTTGGTTTCTGTGAGTCATGACGGCTCGAGCATTATTTGTTGGAACAACGGCAACGTATTGTACTCGACGCTTCAATCCCTTACCAATACACGAGCTCAAATATATATTCCTAGCTGAAGGATGTGTACAGTGAGCTTCTGATTGTAGTTTCGATTTTAATTCGAATCTCAGTGTTCGAAAGCTTCTTACTCTTGTACGTGCAGGGGCCCCGTTCGTAATCACTGGTCTCGGTCTGTACATAGGTGCCCCTCTAGGCAAAACGTTGCTCTACAATGCTCGCTCCCTACAGGATCGAAAAGCCATCAAACTCTCCATGAATGCCCGGCCTGAAACTTGAACAGCTCAATTCAAATAGCGCATGGTTTCATGGTTTGGGAAAGCGGCAGGAATATGTAAAAACCTAATTTTATGAATGCCGGGGGCAGGTGCACCTCGGACACGTTCAGCGACATTTCCTGTGTTCAGGCTTTGTTTCCTGTATCATCTATGTCCTCCCATGCTATATTTTTACAGGCTGGTGCACGCTAAACGCCCAACTGAATTTTCCTCGCGAACGCCCCTTGCAAAGTCAGTTCGAACGTCATATATTTGGTGTTACGAAATTTAGCCGATTGCGAAAAGTCCGGGGCACACATTCCAGCACCAACACCTACGCGAAGCTTGGGGTGGCTGTATTGAATGTCGTGCTGCAGATACTGCAGACTCGCCGTTGTAATGCGTGTCGGAGGCACGGTCTCCAAACGACTAAATTCACCACCACAGCTTGAATACTGCTCCTGGGATGTGGTGCACGTGGTACTGGTGGACGTGTCGGCAGGCGAACGGTCAAGAGAAAGCTGCTCCGGAAACCTTTGCATCGACATGAGGTTCAAGCAATTCGCCGAGCAATTTAAGTACTTTCTAGGGTTCTCGTGCAGCTGCTCCTGGGCTGTGCATTGTGTGCCACCCGGCCCATTGTCCAAGTTTCCACCGACCACCACTTCTCCTGCAGACAACCTCCCCGTCCTGCGTGCCCTGTTCACGCCAAAGTGTAAGCGCAACCGCCAACGTATGAACACATCGACGTTTGCCTGTCGCGTACTCAGTACAGGGGTTACCCCGGCTAGCCTGGGTCGAGTGACGTACATCCAACGAGCAAGGTTGAGGGAGGATAGATAAGTTCAGACCATAGGAGGGACAGAGGTTGCCTCACACATCCTTCATCGCCTGCCACTATTGCACTCTGTCTCAGCCAGAGTTGCCGACTTGAAGGCAAACATACTACCCATACGTGTTCAAAGTACCTTGCTCGTCTTCAAGATCATAACTAACGAAACTAGCATGGCGTCTCAAGTTTCTCACAGCACGCGCGTCCACAACTGGGCATTCATCGTTGTCTGCCAGTACAGAAAATGAAGCGCAACTCTGTAGAGTCTGACCGCGGTTCTTCTCGTTCGACTATGACTTAAAGGTTACTTGTCTACTTATTTCATCCTGGCATAAGCCTGGGTGCTAGTACGCATGTTTTGAGAGGACTAACACAACACCACTTGTTTTTTGGAAACCTATTCAGGATTTTTACAGACAAGGTGATGGAAAATGGTGATACGTACAGGGGAGGGGGGGGGGGGGGGGCAACACAAGT
>JBBMHQ010090618.1:0-10739 GCA_037834295.1 Postelsia palmaeformis | reverse complement strand
CCGTAGACACCCCTCCTTTTTACATTGAGTCCGATGCCAGATTTGATCGCGAAGGTTCTTACTCCGCCTAATCCCTCACCTTGCCCTCTGCCCCTCCCTAAACACGCCTCCTGCAGATATTTACTCCGACGGTGATGCCGGACGTGATCGCGATGGTGAAGGCAAACGTGTGCCGAGCGTTGCCTCCACAGCCGGACGATTGCGACCCTGATAAGGACGAACCGTTGTTGGAAGAAGCTTGGCCTCACCTCCAGGCAAGCCTTTTTAATTTCACAGCTTATGGTTAGGGGGGGGGGAGGCTGCACTTGGGACATAACTATTAATAGGTTAGAATTTGAGATTTTTGTTAAAAAACGGGAGTGCGGTTTTTTACTTTAAAGGATCGTTATTAGGGTTGGGGTTAGAATAATCTCTTCAAAGTTTGTCAACAGACGCATCGCGCGGCGTATTTTTTACTCTCCTCGTTCTTAGAAAAATATTTTTAGCCCCACGCGGGGTGGGGGTGGGGGGGTGGGGGAGTTCGATCACCCGTGTGATCCCGTAAAAACCTACCTACCTACAAAAAAAAACGTCGCCTGTAGGTGTGGGTGCAAGCTTCCAACAGTCCCCAACCCCAACCAACTCTACCGCCCTCAACCACAGCCTAGCCGAGAGCTCCTTAGCTTGAAGGATGGAACGGGGTTTGGCTCGCGCTTATCCGGGGGTCGCAATCGTAACGCTCACCCCAACCCAAGCCTTCGTTCTAACTAACCCCAACATGTTTCCGTTGTGTGTGTCCCCTTCTAAGGCACCTTAACCCTTCAAGGACTGCAGTCTTGTTATGGGGAGAATGAGGGACAAACTGTTTTGTGGAGTTTGACTGGTTTAAGGCATGTTTTGGAGAAATTCGACACTCAAAGTCGTCCTCCTGGGTGTGTTATCTGTCCTTGGGGGTGTGGTATATCTATCCCAGGGGGGGAGTGCTATCTATCTCAAGGGGATGTGTTATCTATCCCATGGGGGGATGTCATCTACCCCATGGGGGGATGTCATCTTTCCCAGGGGGGGTGTTGTCTATCCCAGGGGGTGTGTTAATTATCCCAGGGGGTGTGTTTTCTCACCCAGGGGGTGTGTTATCTATCCCAGGGGGGGGGGGTGTTACTTATTCAAGGGTGTGTGTTTTCCATCCCAGGGTGTGTGTTATCTATCACAGGTGGTGTGTCATTTAATCCAGGGGGTGTGTTATCTATTTCAGGGGGGGTGTTTTCTATTCCAGGGGTGTTATCTATCTCAAGGGGGATGTTGTCTTGCATTTTCTTTAACGACATTGGGTCTAGGCTTGGGGTGGGATTGCGGTTAGGATTATAGGTTTCGGGTGGAGGGATCAGGGTTGCGGTTGGTGTAGGCATTACGATTGCAACCCGGACGAACATCGACCGCTGTTGGAGGGAGCTTGGCCGCGCCTTCAGGCGAAGAGTAGTGGCGGTTTGGGTTCGGTTTTTAGATGGAGTTGGAGTGTAGGGCAGGGATGGGACTGGGCGAAGCATGGTCCCACGTCCAGGCGAGCCTTAAAGCTAGGTGATGGTTGGGGTCAAGTTTGGAATTTGGGGCGGGGTTGGGTTATAACAGGAGACCTTTTGTAGGTTAGCGTTGAGGTCAGGGGGTTAGGGTCGGGCCTGGGGTTACTGGTTGGGTTGGGACTGGGATTGACGAATCGTTGCTGGACGAAGAAAGGGCAAACTATGAGGGAAGGCTTGCATCGGAGATCACATTGGGCGTGCGGGTTGGCGTTCTGTTGAGGCTGGGTTTAGCGGTGATATGTCCTTGGCCTGGCGTGTCCTTGTCGTTGACTTGTCCCCGACCTGTCCTTGACCTGTCCTTGACCTGTCCTCGACTTGTCCATGATTTGTCCTTGACTTATCCTCAGATGTATCGTTGACTTGTCCTTAGTTCGTCCTTGGCTTATCCTTGACTTGATTTTCTCATGTGCTTGACATTGTCCTTGACATTGTCGTTGACATACCCCTGACACTTGTCTTTGACACTCGTCCCTGACACTTGTCCTTGACACTTGTCCTTGACACTTGTCCTTGACACTTGCCCTTGACATTTGTCCTGGACACTTGTCCTTGACACTTGTCCTTGACCTGTCCCTGACTTGTTTGGGTTGGGTTTCATTTTTTCGTGTAGCCTTTCGATTTGCTCTAGTTGGTTTTGTTACGCTTCATTCTGTTCCGCTTCGTTTTTGATACGCCTCGTTTTGATTTTTCGTTCCGTTTCGGGGCGTTACTTTTTGTTTTGTTTCGTTTCGCTGCCGCATCCATCCCATTCAGGTGGTGTACGAGTTCTTAGTTCGTTTCGTGGTGTCCTCTGAGGTGGATGCTAAGCAAGCCAAGCAATACGTCGACCAGTCGTTATGCCTCCAGCTCGTCGAGTTGTTCGACAGGTGAGACACGATCGGAGGTTGGAGGGCGAAAGTGTGTCTCCAGTCTCACGTCACACAGGAGACCGCGGTTTGATGCCTTGACTGACCGCCCCTACACCCAAGCTAGGATAATAAGGCCACAAGAGACCTTGACGCGACAAGAAAAGGCCGAGTATATACACGGAAAGGAGAGAAAATAAAGCGACAACCCCACTTTTTTTTTTTTCAGTCCCAGACAGGGGGTGTACTAAATAAAATCAAGTAACCTTGGTTCTAGAAAATATAGTTGAGTTTTTTTATCAGTCCGGAGTATGTCATACATGAAAATACTTTAGTCTGCTTTGTCTCTCGTTCTGGCCTCTAGGGATAATATGTTCGTTTCTGTTCTCTCGTGTGCTCCTGGGTCTCGTGGTATTGACTCTTGACGGGCTTGGCGCCCCCCCTGCACTTGAAATAGCACATGAGCTGGAGGCAAAAATAAGGCTTTGACGTGGCTGACGACCCGTGAACTGCAACCAGCACATTTGTCGAGGGCAGAAGAGGCATTGACGCCCCCAACCGCCCCCTGCGCTGAAAATGCCATTTATATCGAAGCCTTGACGCGCCTGACGGCCACCTACACTACAACTAGCGTATATTTCAAGGCCAGAAGAGATCTTGACGCGTCCAGAACGGCCGATCTCCAAGCATGGTATTATTAATAGTAGCATCTTTGATGGACGGGTGGGATGGTATTTTGTTTTTTATCGTCTGGCTGTGCGGCCTTATCCCTTGTCCCTTATCCCATGTCCTGTGGTGTGTGCGTGCGTGCGACCGGTGAGAGATCTACTGTCTAGGACGAAAATAAATTTGTTGTGCTTTTTGTCATGTTCTTTTCTTTGCGATGTCCGTTGATGGCAGAAACAAGATTGCCTGATATAACATGACAGGGGGCCATGTTAATACTACGAAATACCATCAAACACACTGAAACCTAAATATTTCAGTATTTTTACCAAGCACATTTGGTCCTGGTGACTACTTTCCCCCTTGAAACAGACTTCATTCAGCAGGTACCTTGTATGTTATTTCACAGGAGGGGTCGGCACCCCCCCCCCCCTCATAATATTACCGCCTTCCAAGTAGCTCTCCTGTTGTGGGACCCCGTTACCGATAACAAGCGACCCCCCCCCAACCCCGCCTTCCCGCCTCCCATACACGATGTCTGCTTGTCTCAGCGAGGACCCGCGAGAGAGGGACTACCTGAAAACCATTCTGCACAGGGTATACGGGAAGTTCATGATGCATCGAGCTTTCATCCGGCGAGCAGTTGGAAACGCCTTCCTGAGGTGCGTGAAAACCACGTCTCTATACCCGACGTATTTACGTTGTACCTATCCGCTTTGTTCACCTTGATCCATTTTCCATGTCCGTTCCTCCCCGCGTTGTTTTTTGGATGTGTTCTACTTGCTTGTAGTCATAGGTGTACCCTTATTCAATATCAATCCGTTTGGCTTCGGTTTGTGCGTCACGGCCTTGATTTGGTTCCTCTTAGCACTTTTTCATACATCGACGACAAGCAAGCGCATTTTTTCATGCATCGACAAGTAACCGCTGTCTTGTCGTTTCCTTTGGGAATGCCGGCACCACGCCTCGCCCACCCTTGTGCTCCATATCGGTACACCAGGTTTGTGTACGAGTGTCCACGACACAATGGCATCGGGGAGTTGCTAGAGATTCTGGGAAGCATCGTCAACGGTTTCGCGACACCGCTTAAGCAGGAACACGGTGAGAGGCGCATACATGCATCCGCACTAGACAATGCTACGTTATGATAGAACACCGGGTATTTTATTGGCGCGTCAATGCCTCTTGGTGGCCTTTTTACATGGCCCCTTCAAGACTGCACGCTCTTTGTGAGGACGATTCACTTTTGCGGTGGACCATAGGGAGTAGGACCTACGTTACACACAAAAACCTGTACCTTTTCCCCTATTTTCACGAACATTTGGTCCTATGTACTGTGCCCCCCCGTTTCAAACATTGTCATAGTCGAGTTTTATCTCCAGTGAGGGCAGTAGTGAAAAGGTAAGGACCAGGTAGGCTGTTGGTGTCAATCTTCTTCGGCCTCGAAACGACAAGGTTGACAATAGAAAGTGACGATTACAGCAACCATTGTGGCCGCTGCGTGCGTGATGAGGCGATGAATCAGAGTGGTGCCCGATTCGCGTTGCAAGGGAGTCAGTCGTACCGCTCGGCCACATGGTGCTCCCATCCGTACTGCCGGACGCGAAATTTCCAACCACTGTTCAGGTCGCCATCTCGGGGAGCCCGAATAAGCTAGTGCGCTCATCACCAGTTTTTCAAGAGTATGATAGGGGGGGGCTGATCAGTCGAAAGGGGTCAGGTCATCAAACCAGGGTTTCCTATATACATGTTGCATGTTTTCGATGCTCATGCCTATGACTCATGCACGCGCACAGCCCGAGTTGCCACAGCAAATCCGATCAACTTTTTGTCTCTCTTCGTACTCTGTGACGACAACTTTTACTTCACAAGTCAGTATCATCACTCTGATGCTCAGTATCATCACTCTGATGGAGTGGATCAATCATCTCGCTCGAATATGTGCGCTCCCGCTCGAGGAGGTCATTCGTTGTCGTTTACTATTGGGCTGTATTCTTTATTGGTCTGCTCTGTTCTGTTCTTGTGTTATTGTTGCTGTTTTTGGCTCCGGTTTGTCGTTTTTTTGTGTCGCTCCGCGCCCCCCTACGTATCTATGTATCGTCAACACACTCTGTAATAGTTGTGACCGCGTGACCTTTTTGAGCGGCTCTGTTGACCTCGCCCTCTTCATTTTCCTTCTTCTCTATTCGTGGGTTTTTCGTTTGGTTCATTTGTTCGTTTTGTTTTGTTTTTGTTATTTCTGAACTTTCGGGGGGTTTTTTCGCGTTCCGCGTTTTTTTTGCAAGGAAGTTTCGTCTATATATGGCGTGCAGGTATACCACTGTAGTTGTGACGGCTCTTTTCCTCCCGCCCTCTTTTTTCTGTGTTTTTTCTGTGTTTTTTCCCCAGTGGACTTCTTGCAGGTTTGCCTCCTGCCGCTGCACACGCCTTCCATGGTGAATATGTACCACCAACAGCTCAGCTACTGCGTCGTGCAGTATGTGGAGAAGGAATCGGGCACGGCGACGCACATTCTGAAGGTGGCTGTTCCGCTCCTGCCCTCGATGCCATCTGCCATGGTGTATCCATGTACCCCCTCCATCCTTGCGTTTCGTGTTTCCCTATTGATGCATTCGTAGGTTCCAGGGACTGATTCGGTACAGGCTGACGTGGCCGTTGTATCCATTATTAAGGCAATGCCATTGCGTTGTCTACTCTCCTTTTGGTGCTTGCGTTGCATTATCTCTTGAGCCCTGTGAGCACAGTGCTTGCATCTTTATAATTACGGGGGGGCATACTACAGTAAATAGGACCTACTGTACACACTAAAACCTATATATTTCGCTATTTTTACTAACAATAATAGGTCCTATTTACTTCACCCCCCCGTAAGAATCAAGAGGATGAGAAATCGGCACGGACACTGACTGGGTGTGCCGGATGTCGACGAGTAGGAATAACAAAATACCGTTTTTTTAATGTGAAAAATGCACACACGCGCATGGCACGACGAAGCTCGAGCAAGCTAGCTAGCTATAAGGTTTCTTGTTCGAGAACGAGCTCGATTCGATGTACTGCGCTTTCAGTACATCTAAACGTTCCACACCTCGGGGTAGAGGATCTACAGATCAAGGCAGATAGATCACGTATGATCTAGATGATGTCGGCGGTCGGGAGCCGTATAATCTACATAACCTACTGTAGCACGTATTTCCTGGGTTAGATTTGCCTTGTAGGGCAGATCCTTCACAACCTCTCACTACCGCGGGCGAGGAACTAGATGATCTAGATTACGACCTGTGTGATCTGTATGATCTGTCCGAGGTATGCTGCTTTCGATACATCCACCTGCGCTTATACGTATATTATGGAGTCGTTTTCGAAACGTTTTTTTTTCTTTCTTCCCTGCCTTCCCGTCTTCATCGTGTTGCGTTTCTTTGTTTTTGTTTTGAACCATCAGAGCCTCATTCGGTACTGGCCATGGCGAAGCTCGAGCAAGCAAGTCATCTTCCTGAATGAGCTGGAGGAGGTGCTGGAGCTGTTGATGGGACCAGATCAGATTACGGATGTCGAGGACCAGTTGTTCAACCTCCTCGCGCGTTGCATCTCCAGCGAGCACTTTCAGGTATGTGTTGTAGCCCGATCGTCGGTGCTTATTGCGCTTTGAGTTTTCTGTCGTACCTGGTATGCGTTTGTATACATATCATACGTGCTCGTGTTGGGCACTGCTGTCCCACTTTGTTCGAGAAAATTATGACCGTTTGGGGTGTCCATATCGATATCCAAGCAGTCCACACCTTCGAGAGATCATCTACGGATATATTAATCTACAGATAGATCATCTGCAGATATATCATCTACAGATAGACCATCTTCAGATAGATCATCTACAGATAGATCATCTGCAGATATATCATCTACAGAAATATCATATGCAGATAGATGATCTACAGATAGATCATCTACCGATAGATCATCTACAG
Organism: Postelsia palmaeformis; assembly: GCA_037834295.1. Taxonomy (NCBI): domain Eukaryota; class Phaeophyceae; order Laminariales; family Laminariaceae; genus Postelsia; species Postelsia palmaeformis. Next base: position 3,707 of record JBBMHQ010090618.1, on the reverse strand, counting down.
ATAGATCGTAGATCGCCACCTGCCGTTATGCGAGTCTGTGCAGAATTTGTATGGTACACTTCCAGCAGAGGGGACAAGCCCTTCACATGCTGCATATCATCCGGCTCCCACTGGGGGCACACCAGAGCATGTTCGTAGATGATCCTGCATATCATCCGGCTCCCACCGGGGGCACACCAGAGCATGTTCGTAGATGATGCTGCATATCATCCGGCTCCCACTGGGGGCACACTAGAGCATGTTCGTAGATGATGCTGCATATCATCCGGCTCCCACTGGGGGCACACCAGAGCATGTTCGTAGATGATGCTGCATATCATCCGGCTCCCACTGGGGGCACACCAGAGCATATTCGAAGATGATACAGGTCGGGAACCTATCTGTTCCGAAGGATCTAGAGATGAAGTTGGGGTCTGATCGGTGAGATGATGTGATACGTGAGATGCATGTAACCTTGTTAACCTCACCCGAGCAGCGCAGCATGCCTTACTCTTCGAACACCGAACAGCTGGTCACCTCTTGGAGCCGCTCTGGCCGCATCCGATAAGGTGCTTGTTTCATTTTTTTCGTTTTTTTTTCCCCCATCCCATTTATTTTCTCGTGCTTTTTTTCTCTCTCCTTCCTATGACGGGGGACTATATTAAATACCAAGGACCTACGGTATATACAACAAACTAGGCATTTCACTTCTTTTTACTTGCCAATATATTTTGTCCTATTTGCTATGCCCCCCCGTGAATATGTGAAGTCGTAACTCGAATCCGGGGCCGCTGAGCAGGCTCTTCGCTTTGTACCTTACGCGTGTATCGCGAGAAAACATGTCCCCCTTTTTCCCTCGTCGATATGTCAAGTGTACCACTCTGTCCATCAATAGAAAAAAAATGTCCGAATATTCGTGATCATACTTCCTCACTATATTAACGTACAGAGTGGTGTGGCTTCTATTTTTTCGACTTCTCGGTGAAAAACGGTTGAGAACAGACATGGAAGACGAGCAACAACAAAAAACGAATGGAATCTGATCTGATCCGCATATTAATGGGCACTTTTATACGGTGCTCTTATCCCCTTAGGAACGTCAACCATTTTTCAGGCACACTTCCTGGAATCAGTGAGTTTATGCTTTATTTTGACCAATCCACCGGAGGATGATTTTCAGAAAAATATAAAAGTCTGGGACACTTTTTTCGAAGAGAACATAAGGGTCAGGTAAGCCATGCTGTCTCTTTCTTTCTTTTTTCAACCTCGGCAGGTGGCGGAGCGTGCCTTGTTCCTGTGGAACAACGAGCAGCTGGTCACCTCTGGAGTGCTCTCGCTGAACTATCCGCGGCCTCTGCTCCCGATCATCTACGGGCCTCTGCGGGAAAGGTCGACCCAACACTGGAACACCACCGTGGAAGGCCTTGCCCATAACGTGCTCCGAATGTACAACGAGCAGGATGCGGAAGCCTATGAGAGGTTAGTGAAATGTTGGGTTGCTTCCGTCACTTGGTTGATCCCTTGGTTGTACGTATGGTGGTGGAAGGTTACTCGAGGTGATAAGTTTGTTGGTGGTGAGTTGGTTGGTCGATTGTTTGCTACTCTCGTACGTCCGATCATGAGTTTTCAGGCATTTTCTTTACGCACGCCCCATCTTCTCAATACCATCTCCTTAGTGTCTACGATCAGGCTGGTGGTGTCGTACACAATGGTTGTACGTACGTAAAAAATTTGCTTCACGCGGCGGACAGATCATCTACAGATCATTCCTACCCCATGATGCGTGAGCTTTCAGGGCAGGTGCATTCATGATCTGTATATCTGTATGATCTAACTATTTTTGCCGGGTGGGAGCTGTGTGATGATCTTCATGATCTAGGACGAGTCTCGTGGCTTGTATCTGGGGTAGATCTGCACTCAATTTTTTTTGTGCAACACTTGATAGCGGCGGGCTACTTCTGTAGGATCTACAGTAGTGCATGATTTGTCCGAGGTGTGGAAGGAAGGTTTAATAGTGTTTGGTGGCGTTTGGAGTATTCCATCGTTTAATAGTTACTCGGCCGTCAGTTGGTGTACTGAGTTATTCCGCCGCACTTGTCCAGGAGTGGGTCGTTGGCGACAGCTTGCTCGTCAGGGGTGAGGGATTGGTCAAATGGGGTGATCGGTTGCGTTGAGGCTTTAGACATGTTGATGGTTATGAACGGCCTTCGTTTTCGTTGATTGTTTCTGGTGCTGCCGTATTTATTGTCTTTTGTTTCACTGTCGCTTTTTTCAGGTCGTTTTTTCTTTTCGTCTCATGCTTCTTCTCACACTATTAATAGGCTCATCATGAAATCTCGTTTTTCGTCTTTCGTTTCGTTTCGTGGTCCGTCGCTCGTTGCGTGTATTTGCTTGTTTCCTGTGTTTTTTTCGTCGTTCGTTTCCGTCTAAATCAGATGTCACCAGCAGCATGTGGTGGAAGAGGAGGAGAGGGGCAGGCGGCGGGCCAACGCCGATGAACGCTGGGCGCTCTTGGAAGAGTTAGCGCAGCTCAGGGCCGGAGAGTGAAATATTTCACCCCGATCTAGCCTTGCCTTGCCTTGCCTTGTCTGCATTTGGCTCGCGTGGTCTTGTCTGGCTTTGCTTTGCCTTGTATTGGCAGTGCCTTGCCTGGCACCGTCTCCGCTTGTCTTGGGTGCCTTGCCTTGTCTTGCCTTGTCCTGTCTCGCGTTGCTTTGCCCTGTCTGGCCTCGTCTCGCCTTGCCTTGATTTGCCCTGCCTTGCTTGCCTCGCCATACCTTGCCTTGCCTTGCTTGTCCTGCCTTGTCTTGTCTGGCCTTTTGCCTCGCTCTGCCCTGGTCTGCCTTGCCATGTTTTGCCTTGGCTGTCCTTGTTGCCTTGCCTTTCCTCGCATTATCTTGTCGAGGCTAGCCGTGGCTCGAGGGAAAAGTTGCAACTCGGAAAAATTGGTTCCACATTATCAAAAAAGAACGCCGGGAAAATGGTACACGAGTAGAGGATAGTATATGCCGAACGTGAGGGGTCTTACATACAGTACGCACGGGAAATATTTGATTCCCGTCCTTTTTATCCCATTTTTTCCCTCTGGTTTTCTCTTTTTTGTTTTGTTTTTCTTGTCTTTTCTGGTTCTTCTCTATTTTTCTCCCCCCTCTCATGCTCCTTGCGCCGGGGTGTTGATTTTTCTCATGTGGGTCCCTCGGTGATATTTTTGATTTTCCTATTTGAGTGATTTTTGCGGCCCGGAGAGGTGCAAGTTTCTTTCGGTTCAGGCGGTTCAGTTCGATCATGCTCTGTTCGGTTCAAACCGATTCGAATCGGTTCGACTCGGTTCGGTTCAGTTCAACTCGGTCCGATTCGGTTCGGTTCGGGTTAGGTCGAATCGGTTGTGTTGCTTTCTGTTCAGTTCCTCACGGTTCGGTTCACTCCTGTTTTTATTCTGTTCCTTGCGGTTCGATCCAGCTCGGTTTATGTTCAGTTCCTTGCGGTTTGGTTCGGTTCCTCACGGCTCGGTCCGGTCCGGTTCAGTTTAATGCGCGCCGGGCTCGCTCTGTGACCCTCACGGTGCGGAAGTGGCCCTCGTGTACGCTGACGATAACTCAGAGGTGTGAGCTACCTGCGATTGAGGCATTCGACAGCTGTTAAGAAGCAGCCCTTCGGTAGAAGGTTGGGGGGGGGGGGGGGGGGGGGGGGGGGGGGGGGGGGGGGGGGGGGGGGGGGGGGGGGGGGGG
>JBBMHQ010090607.1:0-10739 GCA_037834295.1 Postelsia palmaeformis | reverse complement strand
TACCAATTGCTGAGAGCGCCTTCGTTGCGTGGGTAGGCAGAATTCGACGCAAGTCGACGAGCGAAGAAAGTGCTGAACTATTCTCGCGATAAAAATGCAAGGCACGTACCGTAGTGGAGGAGAGAGAAGAGCCTACTTAGTGGCCCCGGATCTGAGTTACGACTGAAGAGGGAGAGAAAGAAGAAGGGCGAAGATAATGAATGGGATGAAAGTAAAAAAGAAAAAAAAAGTATAGTATTTCAGAAAATAAATGGCATACTCTATACGCAACATACCCCAGTAGTTAGGAGGAGTATCCTCCTCATGAACCTCTCGTAAGAATACCAGAGATAGGCGTGAAAGTACTACGAGCATGTATATGAAACATGGAGTTCAGTCAACTCAACTGTTCTATAAAAGGATACCAGGTACACAATATGTCAATGGTGTCATTTCTAATCAGTATGTGTATCAAGCAGTTTTGACTATGATCCAAAAGCCCCATATCACATCATAGTGAAAACATATGAACACACTTCGTCTGTTATCGCATCTCTGTATTAAAAATGAATGAATCATGACGATATCCTGAGTACAAAATAACGGTGCCTGGTAACATTCCAGAGTAAACATTATTTGTTCCAACACAACTTTTCTTGCTGCCAAGAGTATTGTCTGGATCTTCAACTCGCATGTGCCTGGATCAGTTGCACCAGTGTTTCTTTGAATCCATTCAAAGTAGTTGTGGCAAAGATTTCTGCTGTCAGGGTATCCGTTGGTGCGTGACGAACGCTGATCCTTCCACCCTGCATTTTCTCTGCGAAGAACATATCCCATACCAGATAGTTACAAGTACGTGCTTGGTCTGTGCTGAGTATTCGTTTGTACAAGCAACAAATAGCACTGCTGTCGAAATATCTCCGATCCCGCTGTTCTTCGCTTCCTTCGATCATTACGCCTCGTAGGAGGTTTTGAAGGTGGCAAGCTTCCTTCATGCGAAGTGCCAGGGCAACGAGTTCGTCCTGCCCCATGATTTAATGGAGGAAATTAAATACATAAAAAGGGGGGCCGGGAAAAAGCAATATGCTTCCGATTGAAATTCTTCGTTCGTCGGGGTTGGTGGAGAACATCGTACCCGCGAGTGCTTGTCCGTGGAGGTACCGGAACACGTGCTTCGTCATTTCTGGGTGAGCCGTGAAGGGTTTGCTGGTTACCTTCCTTGGTTGTAGTACCTCGTACGGAATGTCATATCGTAAAATCCCTGTGAAGGATTCAAATCTCCCTGTCATTGATTGGGAAAGCTCGACTTCGTCGATTGGTTGACCTAGCGATAGTTCAGCGTCCGTGCTATTTAGAGGTGCTTACTGCCTTGCAGTGAGTCATTATTATTGCGACCAGGATGGGACGTATTTAGTCCTTTAGATTTACGTTAACTGTCCGCTTGGTCCAGCCGCGTGCAAGTTTCATTACCGATGTCAGTGAAACCTATCACGAACTCGTCATCAAGAAGTGCGCAATAAGCTTTCCGCTGAGTTGTCCTAGAAGAATCTCGTCCGGTCCAGTGATCAATATGTCATTAACGTAGGTTGTTCATAGAGCATACCGCCCCCCCTTCCCAAGATGAACGTACATGAGACTACTTGCGGAGGTGAAGCTGGTGATCTTCAGTGCTGTTTACATCAGCAGGTGCCAAACGCGGCCGGCGGTCCTAAATCCGTAGAATTCGTGCCTGAGCTTCGTAATGTGTAATGTTACACATGTAGCTTCCAGAATCACGTAGGCTAGAGCTTGTTTGACGATCGTTTCCTCTTTGATTTCACTTCGACGGAGTGCACTCCTGGCAGCGAGTATATTACTGAACCAGTTATGTTAAGTGCCGAAAGACATGGATAGACACTGGCTTTCGATGGGACACACCGTGCAAACTCGGGTCTTCAGTCAAGACCACGTCGTTGAGACCGTTAATGTCCCACAACGCTTGCGTTGGAGCTGGATAAGGTTTCACTCTCGAACCTTTTTAATAGCGATACTGGAAAGCTTTAAGATGTTGGTTTTTGTTGGAATAAGCCGATTTTGTATCATTTGATCGCTCCCATCTGTCCATGTGTTGAGATGCCAAACAGGTTTACACGGTGTTCGGTAAAGCAATGGATAGTAAATCTGGATCGGAATTGGCTGCTTTCTGTGCGATGTGTGCGTACTTAACGAGGTACTAGTGTACCAGCTCCTTCGCACGTCATTTTTGTCGTAAGCGGAGACGCTCGTTGTTTGTGCTGAATACCTTCGTAGAGGTGATGTCACAATCGTTTTTTCACCGCCAACAGTGACTCCCGACAACGACCTAGTTGAACTGAATGCGCCCACTGATTGAGGTACCGGTAAGTTTGGGGCACATCCTGTGCTAGCTGTGCGTCCATTTTGACCAGATGAAGTAAGTGTCCCAGAAGAAGGTTTCCTTGTGTCCTGGGTTTCGTCTTTGGATAAAGTGGCGGCAGTTTCCGAGGAACACCCAAGTAGTAGTGCTATTTTTATATGTGCCGATCTCCTTCGTTCGTCTCGTGGAGTGTATCGTATTTGGCGTGTGGTGATATCTTTGGCAACATCAAATCTAAAGTTTAGTCGCGACGTTAAGGGATTCTTCGTGCGTGTAGGTCGAAGATACGGTGGAAGAGGGATATAACCCTTTCCCTCTAGTTTTGATAAATTGGGTTATTCGTTGACGAGCGCGCGACAATCATTTTTTTATATGAATCCCTGTTGTACAGCGGAGAGTGAAGAGATTGTCCCCCAGGCGCCCGAAGCCGTGGACGACAAGCTGTGCCTGCCGAGAACCAGCGATACGTGCATCAATTTGCATGTGCACGGAGTAGGGAATCCTGACGTCGTGAGCACTGATGTCAATTTATCGTCTGTGGTTGAGGGTGTAGAACGATGGAGTTCTAAGGGTCATTTTTATCGAGCAACTTTTTCCCAAAATTTCCGAATATTTTTTTCGCGCAATTTTTAGGACTTCCATGTTTTCCAAAAAAAAATCCAAAACTTGGATTGCGAAGCCTTCCAGATATGCTGCCCTCTGTGAAAATTCCAAATCTCCAAATCAGTCCTGTTTTTTTGTAAATCTACAAAAAAAAAATGGAAAATTTGGAAATGAAGTTGCTCCGATAAGAACGGCCCTATAGTTGCTTCGATAAGAACGGCCGCAACTATGTAGCGCCAAAATTATAACATTATATATTTGGTGCACATACTGCGGGGCTGCAAAGTCAATGGAGTCTTTGTCGATCATCACTGGTTTGTGCTATATAACAACTTGAACTGGTGGGCCTTCGCGTCTACTGGCACCGCTTGCATCTTCGCATACAAGCAGATAGGTTCGTCATTTGTCGGCGGTTTCGCGTACATTGAAAAAATTTACACCGACCAAGCATTTCGAATGTGTGTGCGAGGTAGGGCCTGCTTGTTGTGTCGTTGCGCAGGTCATTTGAAGTCGACATCGTAGTCAGAACCACATATCATTATGTCTTTTGCGTGCTCGTGATATGACCAATTCAAACGAAGTACTATTGATGCCGACCTGACTCGGTGATTCGGAATATATATGCACGACAGGCTGTTTGAGTTCAACTATAATGCCAAACAGAAGAAGCAGTTTGGTCGGTAGAATGGTTCTCAAGATACCAATTCAACAACGAGGAATGAGCCCATCTTATTGTTTGTTTCCTTGTTCATTTGCGGAGTAAGGACTGTGTCCTATTAATAGTATTTTTCCTTACCCAACCGTCGTCAGTGCAGGTATTCCATTTCTTCGAGACAACCACCTGCGAGCCTTTGGAAGATTTTGCCGTGATCCAAAAAAATAATACTTCCCGTCTGGTCCGCTGTACCCTAATCATTGCGATGATCCTCACGCTCTCTTCGTCGATCCTCGGGGATCCATGTGAGATACCGACAAGAACGCCGTTGACAAAAATGGAGATGGCTACCGCTGGTAGATCAGTATCATCTCGGAGATAATCCTCGACGGCAATGAAGTTCGATATATATGGCAGGGCTGAAAACAATATCTGAAATGCGCGGGTGGACATCGAGAAGAGGGAATCGAGCTAGGTTGGATACCACAAGTAACGGTGAGATGAGCCACGGCCTCGCGCGGAAGGCAGGAGGAGACAAAGTTTTTTTTTTCGTGGTATGACGTTATGTGGGTTCGTGACCGGCCGGAGATTTCTTGTGATGTGCGTGTCAAATACTCGGGAAAATATCGAGCAGTGAGGCAACAATGGTGCACCTGGACTGCTGACATGGAAATCCACTTCATGTCTCCAATCGACTTTTTGTCTCCAATCGGGTTTTGTTTTCAACGGAGTGGTTGGTTTTATCGCTGCTTTAAGTCTGTCTACACACTACAGAGCTGGGGATCCGTATCCAGAAAGTTGGTATGTTCACCGGATTTAAGTATAATATTTCATATCAGTATCATATTTTTATCCCGAGAACTTGATACCCGGTATACTGTATAACAACTGATATCAAGTCCAATATCCGTCCATATCCAGAATATATCATGGCTCCTGGTTAGATATGATATGATATCATGGAACTTATTCTGATTAAAGGTGACACATTTTCTGATATATGTCTGAACATATCGTGATGAATCGGGATACTGTACGCTCGAATTCGTGAACTTTATCTGACTAATGAGTGGTGAGTGACTGCAGACTGGCTAAACCGAAAAAACAATTTTTGACGAAAGACAGCTAAATAATTTGATAGACCGCAAAAATTGTAACGATTTTCCCACGTCGAGGTTGTCTTAGAATGCTTGACAAACGGTCAAATAATATACCGCATAACGAGATGATGGCAAAATGGTGGCACAAAGGCTCGGGTCAGCGCCTGAGCAACGGAGCAGCGGGTACTGTAGTAGCCACTGAGCAGGTGTGGAATCCGAGCTCAGCAACCTACTAATGGCTGACAAGAGCTACCAAATTAACACAGTAAAATTCGAAGAAGGCTGATTAATTGATTAAACCAAATACCATAGTAAGTAGTTAGTTGTGGACAGTCCGTGGGTGTCCGTGAAGATGTATTTTGAGGGGGATTGACACGAGGTTGGAAATTGCTGTAGATTGACTTGTTCTCCGGTTAACGGGCGGTACGTCAATTTATTTTTGTGTCTTGCCGTAGGATGTAGTCTGCTTCTCGTGGTGTTGCCGTTTGCGAGGGACCGAAGATTGCTGTGAGCATTGTTTAGCTTGTTCCCCGTTTTGTCCGACGTGCTTATTTTTTTTTACTCGCCGTAGATTATAAGCAGCTCTTTTTTTGTGGTGCAGTGGGGGGTTGCTGTAAGGTTGCAACTCTGGCGGAGGGATCGCGACACTCCATAGGCGCAAAAAAGTAGAACTTATACAAGACGCGTCCATTATGTGCTGCTTTATACTCTAGTGCCGTTGTGTGATATATGCGTGCTGCGGTATACACATATATGTCATGTGTGTACCGGTGTATACCAGGTACAGCAGTAGTATCATACCAGTATCGGCATCATCAGTACAAATACAGTGTTCGTACCATATGCGGTGTAGCCTGCAGTAACCTGGCATAGCCTACCTCAGTATTAGATTACACATTATATATTTTATATCAGCGATATGTCATGTGGTATACCCGATGTATAGTCATATTCCCAGAAATATCACCAAAATATCCGATAGATGTCCGATATCCCAATATATGCGACTTTATATGGATACGATACGATATACCCACATCCGGAAATATCTGGCTTTTCACGAGTGAATATATTCTCATAATATTCATCTCGGCTTTTAACCGGGTACCCAGGTCCACTACACATTTCAGCAATAATAAGTACCAGGTAAATGTGAGACGATGATGTTCCCTCCGGGGTACCACAAATCGCGTCCATGGCAGGCACTTCCCTCGAATTGATGTCAAGGCCGCCCGCTGTGCGCTTGATCCTTTTGTGACCGATACCGCAAGTATACGTTTAATTAAGACAAGACTGACCTTGTCTGGATTGGCTGATTTACCTCCACGACAAAGTTACTGTGTAACAAGAACGCGCAAAAAAAAGAGATGGAGGCATGCGTCGGTCACTGCGCCCCCAAAACCGGCGTACGCTCTCCATCGTTATGGTTGACATTGTGAGACGGCAGGCTCCTCCCACACGGCACGAGCAGGCGCGAAATGTACGTATGCTGTGGAAACACTTCAACATTATCGAGTGTTCGTCCCCTGCCTCTTCCCCATTTCCGAACATGATTTTGCAGTACAGTAGTGTATACACCACGTCCTCCTCTCGATTGCAAGTCTTCTACCAGGACTTGAGCAATTCCGAGTTGTTCGACGAGGTGGATGTCTACGGTAGCATTTTGGATTGGGACATCCACCACAAATGTTTCGGAGGGTACACGTGCAGCCACCAGCATGGAGACTATTAATAGACGAGAAACAAGATGCCTGGCAACACGGCGTATGGGTAAAACCCCCAACCACGACAGAGACCTCCCGACCATCTACAACAACAAGATCTATGGCAATGGACACCACGGCATCATTGTGTCTATAGCGCTGCAACGAGGTGTCAATCCGGTCGTGTGAGTATTGTAAATAAAACATGGGGTATATATCAAGTTACCGTGTTGTGGTGTTGTCAGTATGCCCAGTACCTGTTTCTCTTGTACCACTACACCAACGTAATCTGCCGTTCCCCCGAGGTTGGTCGCAACATAAACTTGAAGTCAACAAAACATCAACGAATGCTGTGGAAGCAGCACGAGATTTGAGGTGCTGTGTAAATATGTTCGCCTACGCAGGGCTGTTTTGTTGGTCGTTAATCAGTTGAGTCGCGACTTCCACTTGCGTTCCATTCCCTTCGACCATATTTTCCGAATTACGATGCTCCACACACTCTTTGGCCCTATTGGCATCGTAAACCAGGTATACGGCGGAGCTGAAAGCTTCGTGGGTGCTTTTCACGTAGAGGCGGCGACGACGCCAATGCCAGAGATGAGCAACAACTGTGAAGGTATTACGACCCAGTGCTGGTGATTTAGAAATCTCGGTCAAGATTAAACACTTTCTCCCATATATTTTTCTCGGGCACTTGCTTGTAATTCTTTTTTCCTGGAGATTACGGTGTCAGCTGCGCACGGGCAGTCAACAGGCTGCGCTAATCGAACAAACAGGTGGTTGTGACGTTGTACGTTTCCATAAAAAAGGGTCAAGGATGGCGTGCCGTTTGATCACGACTCTTCGCTACGGTCTGCAGTGCTATGTTGTGGACACTCACAAGGATTTGCCAATCAAACCAAAGCAGAGTCCTAGGTACTGGACACACACATCGGCTGGCTTAGTGGGAGTCGAGCAAACTGTACTACCAATCAATTGTATTGGATATCCGAGGTAAACCCGAACTGTTCCCCATATGCAGGCCTTCATGGTCGGTTTGGCCACGGAGAAAAATCCATTGATTAAAACATGCGCCTTTTTTCGGCTTCGAATTATTTGTCGGTAACTACATTCATGGTAACCGCGATGTTGGGACGGCGATGATAAAGCCGTTCATTGCCGACGTGTCCAACAATACCTCCGATGACAACAAGTACGGCATCAGTATGTCGGTGGGATAGGCTGACGAGGTTTCTTTCGATAAACCATTCAGCCGCTCCGTGAGGTACCCATTTGTGTGCAGTCTGTGTTTCTTTGCGTGAGGGGTACTGGTACCAAGAGCTACAATATAGTGGAGCATGTTGCATGTTTCAAGAGTTGTGTGAGTGCCTCGTGTGCCTTCCAACCTCACGTGCAAAATTGTGGGTCGTACTGGCCTGCGCGCCTGTAGGCTCCATATCGGAATCAAGTTACATCCTCAGGTACAACGTTCGCACCTACCTAGGGTCTACGCCGTGGTTGGTGGATCCTTGACCGTGTAAACACAATATTATCACGACGAGTGCCATGCTCGGCAGGCCAGAGGGCTTCAGGCCCGGGTCGGCGGACGGTCGTGATTTCATCGATAACACGTCAGACGATTCAGCGAAAATCCGGTTTCAGGACAGCACAGGAACAGTCATATCGGTCACCACCGGCCGGAACGATGTCAAGAGGAAGCCCACCGTTGGCGCTTGTTTTGTAACCGAGTCAGACTCGTCTTTTGCCAATGTTTGCTCACGCCCACAGCAGCAATAGTGACAGCCTTTACCCGACGAAGGTACCCTTAGTATCTGTTGTTGATGCTAACGGCCCCTAAAAACTTATGGTGAGTTAGTGTTCGGCATACCCTTCATTCCTGTGGGTTCGTGAAGATAGTGGTGCCATTTTCCACATCCTTCGTGCATTTACATCGCTTGTGGGAACTTTCTCTCCGACGTTTCTCAACGTGGGTCGCTTGAGACAGCGCACGCCTCGCGGTGCCGTAATTGTTAGGTGTGAATGTAAGCCTGGTTTGGATCCCTTGGCAAGCCGTACTGAACCGCGCCAGTGTGATGGTTCCCAGTTCCGATTGTACTAAAACTATTATTAGTGGTGTTACTGTGTCTGGTGCGCAAACAAGTGTAAGAGTAGTGCAGGTTTAGCCGGTTCGACTTTTTTGCCAGGTCACGTGAAACTTGTCGTAGTTCGAAGGCCATTCCTGACACAATTACGTGTAGATAGTGTCAAGGTGTAAGTGAGTATAGTCACAAGAGCGCTTATTTACCTTTCTAGCGTTGTGCACTGCTGCCGTCGTACTCCGATTTTTTTAGTACATGTTGTGAACGTGTGAATCTACGTTCGATCGTGGAACATATCCGTGGGCGTAAAGCTCACAACACCACGTGCTGTTAGCGCTTTGTTGGGAGATGAGACAGTGTATATGCAACCTGTTTCGGCATTTCCCCTCCTCTCGTTCCGGAAGCATATGACCAGTTGCCCCTGCGTATTATCGCCGAAACGAGTACACCGCCTCCAGTGTGTAAGACAGGGAACTTCGGCCGGGGCCAAAGATAGCGTTGGGCATCGCGTCGTATTTTTTTTGTATACTTATCCGGCTGCGCCGATCCCTTCGCAGACTGGGGTCAGCACGGATTCCAGCTAATGGTGTACGCATGGTACAATTGTCGAAGGCTTCGGTGGCTGTGGCCCAGATCTGCACTTCTTGGTGAAGTGCAAATTACACAACTCTTCACGAAATTTAGCCGTCATCGTGGTGTATTGAGATGCTTGCGACATTAACCGCAACTGACAGCGGAAGTGACCCGAATCGAGATACATAGTGGTGCCGAGGGCAAATGCACAGGAGTCTCGTGCTGACACGTTCTCTTCGTCAACGGCCAAACGTAACCAACATGTACCAGGCATCAAACCGGTCGGTGTCGTATCAGGCTTTGGTGCAATTGTGTAGCACGGTTTGAATCCTTTCCGCTTTTTCATCGAGGGGGGTATCTCGTCAGTATCAGGTACGCAATATCAATGTGCCGGATGCGTGGCGTACAACTGTTGAGATAGACTTCGTGTTTGTACAATAGATATATGGTCGTGTGTCGATCTGCAGGAGAAGTTCAGCGCCGACTGAAAAATCTAAAGCTCCAAGAATGAGAAGCCTGCACAAGAAGGAGCGCCACCCCTTCGCGTATTATCGAGTCCTTCGTTTCAAACTCACCAATCGGCTCGTCCATGTCGCCACTACGTCCTCGATTTTCGCCAGCGTTCGGATTGCCCGGTAACTGCAGCAGCCTACGCAGGCGATGTACCCTGCTGCTGCAGCATTGGAGAAGTGTAATCAATGCTTGCGCACAACTCTGAAACTTAATGACTCCACGCACGAGTGTGTAGGGAAAATGATCCCCACGTATAGCTGCTTTCGCGGCCGTGGTGGGAATTTCAATATGAGTATTCTAATGATGCAGGCCTCGAGGATGACCCTTCGAGACGTTGCAATGTGTTATAGTCCAGCAGATTTCCACAACACGCCGCGGGAGAGCGGGGCATCGTAGGTTTGTGAACGATGCCACTGGCCGGGATGCGCCTTGATCCCGTATGAGATCCCACGGGTTTCCTGCATTTCCGTCGGTGAGACTCCCCACGGGGCTGCCCATGGAAAGCCCCCTAGTACATGCCACTTCAACTCCGACCAGGTCTCTAGAGTAGTTTCCACGGCAGCTCTCATGGGAGACGACGACATTCGGACAGCTCACCAATTTGCGGGGCAATCAACGCCATCCCACTGCATCCCGCTATCATTCCCGAGCTCCTAGAAACAAATATTACGAAGAGGTTTTGTGAATGATGTCGATTTTTCTTGCATATTCTTCCCCCAGCGACGACAGGCCGGACACGCTCGTTGTAACCCTGAGCCCAACAAGAGGCCGGCTTGGCTCGTTAATTTAAGGGGCACAGCTTCGTTGATGTGTTCTAAGGACAGCCACATAACAGTAGCGGAGAGAAAACAAAACCTGTTTATTTATATATATATTTACACAGATGTTCCGACGGCACGCCATCTCGTCGGCTATCGCATTTCCTCGGTACTGTTAGGATTGCTAATTTGTGTTTTTTGGGGCGAAAAAAGTGTTTTTTGGCCGTTCGGAGTTTGACATAATAAATCATCGATGAACCAATCAAAACGTAGCGGAATGTCACACACATCAATAGAATAGGCTAAATAGTTCGACGGGAGTCGCTTGCTGCTGCTGCTGCTGTTTGCTGCTGCTGCTGCTGCCTGAAACAGCAGCAGTAAGCGCGCTGTACACGCGGCCCCA
>JBBMHQ010090585.1:0-10741 GCA_037834295.1 Postelsia palmaeformis | reverse complement strand
TCTGAGTTACGACTGAAGAGGGAGAGAGAGAAGAAGGGCGAAGATAATAAATGGGATGAGAAAAAAAAATAAAAAAAATTGCTAGTGAAAATAGCGATTTATCTAGGTTTGTGGGGAAACCGTAGGCCCTATTTAATATGTTTCCTCGTATTAATGTTATAGCACGAAGGTAGGCACATCTCAACCAAGGTGGGGTATAAACCCTTCATATCTTCGGATCTTTCGACTATTTGAGCTATTATATGAACGCAGACACAGGTGGTCAACCAAGATACCAGTATGATTTTAAACAGCCATGCGATCTTGACGCTTGGTCGGTTTGTGCTATGATCCGAAGACCGATTCACGTCCTCAACCTGAAGAAGGATATGGGGTGCGCGCAGAGGTAATGGGCAGATACAACAACTTGACTCCCTGATGGATGGTCTTGGTCACAAACAGCAAGCAAGCGTACTATTGATAGAGCACCAGTAGATCGTGTCCGAGCTACCACGAGTACGGTCGTTGGAACATTTGTTGTTTTGTGCTACCTGGTACGAATACAGAGACACACGCATTCTACCGATATTGAATGTGAGGTGACGTTCGAGTTCTTGCCCTCGTATGCCAACCAGGGATATGAAATGTGCTGACCTGAAGCGGTGAGCGCATATCCGTATACCGTGCTCAAAATGATACCGTTAATACCCTTGTTATCCGTCATATATTTGGATCCTTTATTGTTCTGTGCTGTGATACGGCGTCAGACAGACGTGAACACAAATATCATACCTGGTATGGCGGTGTTAGAGGTCATGTTTCCTCATATGATCCAGGTGAATGGATGCTACTGGTCAGAAACGGCGAGCGTGCCGATCTATCCTGCTCTCAAATGTAGCATCAGTACCGATCCTTCTCCGAACGAATCCTTTTCCAATTTGTTCTATGATATGAAAACAGGCAGACGTATGTATAGGAACAATTCAACGAAATACATAATGTGATAATGTCAGATGCCTTCAATTGTGCTACGAGTACTGTAATTCGTATAATGCCAAGACAGCTCCACACGTGCTCAACCAAGATAGAATGTGGAGCCGTCATGTCTTTAGATCCTTTGACTGTTCGTACTATACCTGGTGTATGATTCGAAGACAGGCACACGCGCCAAACAAAACGTTGGATGTGCTGTGCCCTCAGGGTAGTTCTCTCCGTATATCAACCGATTGTTTGTGTGGATGGTACTCGTCAGAAAAAGCGGACGTAGAGGCCTATCGTGGTCAAGATAATTCCGTGGATACCGTGGTTAATACCCGTAAAATAGTTTGGATCATTTATCAGTTTGTGCTACATCAGTCCGTATGGTACGACGAAGCTAGACACACACACGTGCTCAGCCACTATTTTATTTCGAAAGCTTTCTAACATTCGACCGTTCATCAGTGTGCTATGATTCGGAGACATATTCCTTTAGGATATATCCATAGGGCCGTTGGGCCTTTCTACCTGGTACTAACCAGGTTTATGAGCGGTGCTGTTCAGAAACAGCTACCGTACCGTACCGGTCTGTCGTCCTCAAACTGGTGCGGTGGACTAGGTGGTTGACCGTCACGTCGATTGGTCACTTGCCAGGCTGTGTTATTATACAAAAACATATACGCGTTTTTCATTCAAGGACTCGTGCGATATGAGGCGCTCGTAAAGGTGGTGCTTCCCTCATACCAACTCGGTGTAGATATGGTACTGGTCAAAATCAGCGATCGCACATTGTCGCTCGCGCTCCCGACGGAACCGCGAGTATCGCGCTGTTTACCCGTCACACGATCAAATCTTTTGTCCGTACATGCTACGATACATGTACTTCTCAACCCCGATACTGGTGGGATGCGAGGATCTCTTAGAGGCGTTGCTCCCTGATACCTACCGGTTTCATGGATAGTACTGGCCAAACACAGCAATCGCATATGCTTATCATATCATGCTCTCACCGGTACCACGAGTGCCGTTGTTACCCGTCATATCTTTGAATCATTTGTCAGTGTCGAGAATGGGATGCAAAGGGAGACATACAAGTTCGTCTGAACACTATGGCCCGTAGGATGTCAGCATCTCTTAGACGTGTTGTTTCCTGCTTTAGCCATGACACTGGTCGGAAGCAGCAAGCACACCGGTCTATCGTGCTTTCAACAATATCATGGATGCCGTGGTTATCCGTGATATCTTTCGATCCTATGTTTGTGTATGCTATGATACGAAGACAGGCACATGGGCCAAAAAAAGCGGACGCTCACCCGTTGCTGTCTACTCTTCGCTTTTGCTCGCCGTTACTGCTGTCTCCCCTCTCTGTCTTCTCTCTCACTATCGTTGTCCCTCGCCGCCGTTGTCCTGCTCGCACTTTACTTAACGAAAATCAGTCTTCTGAGCTTACGTGATGATCTTGGTGCCCTAATCAATCATGGAACCTTCTTCCTCTTGATGCTGAGGCTGTCCGTTTAGATCCTAAAGTCATATTTCTGTTACCTGCGTACGACCATGTTTTCCTGCACTTTCTTGCCGTTATTACCAAACCCCAGGTTGTGAAATAACCCTACCACAATGGGATGATATATGCTATGCTCTGAGAGCTGTTGCCCCCTTCTATGAACCAGGCTTAGGGATGACATTTGTCAGAAGCATCAAGCGTACCCGTCTGTCGCAAAACATATTGCCGTAAATACCGCGGTGATTGCTTGCTATAAGTTTCGATCATAACTATTAATCGTTTTGTGCTCTCATCCGAAGATATATACTTGCTCAACCAAGATAGGATTCGAAACTATCTTTACCGTTCCACGGTAGACCCGTGGTCGTTTGTGCTATGGCACCAATACAAAAACACGTGGTCCACCCCGTTTCTTGTCTCGTGTGGGCGCCGGTCACTGTCGTCTCCTACCGGAAATGCTGTTTTTCCCTATCTTATCGGGTAGTTTGGGCTGAATTTCTTACGCCGAATTAGTTTTTTTTTCGTGAGAGACCGAGCCTCAATTTCTTACGGGTATGTCTTCTACTTTCAGTAGCAAGCCTTTGTGCGTGCGCGTAGGAGCTCAGGTGCTCGTAGGGGTGTTGTCCCCATACATCAATCAGATGCATGACTGGTACCGGTCTTAGATAAACAAAGCGTCGCGGTATATCGTGATCGAAGTGTTACCGTTGGTCACCGGTCATGTCTTCGGATCGATTACCAGTTGGTGTCCGAATACGAGAACAGTCACACGTGCTCAAATAAATATATATCAAACCGCCACGTCTATGGGCCCCTTGCCGGTTTGTGCTACGATAAGAAGATGGACACACCAGCTCATATGAATCCCTTAATGTCAAGCAGGTCGGTGGATGGTGCCGGTACGTCGTGCTCAAAGTGACATGGTGAACGCCGTGATTGCGCGTCGTATCTTTGGATGTTTCCAGTCAGTTTGTGCTACTGACTGTATCTTACTAATCGTGCAAGACCTAGAACGGATATGAGGTGCTCTGGAGGTAGGTGCTGTCGCCGTAAGTTAATCAGGTATATGGATCGTCGTACCGTTTTATTGTGCTCGAATAGCCACGCGAGTACCTTGGTTATCCGTCATATCTTTGGATCATTTGTCAGTTTGTGCAGTCTTACGAGGACAGAAAAACCCAACCTCGACCCCAACCCCAACCGTAGCCCTAGCTCTGTTTCCCCCCAGAGAGTAGCAACGTGATAAACCCAACAATCAGTTTCGCGGTGGGATATTCTGCGACGGCACATCACGTAGTGGGGGCTGATTACTTACGCACCTCCCTCGTGTGGAAGTCGCGTTTGTCCTGCGCCCGCCATTCCTCCGGCTGATCCCAACCGTACTTGTGCGTACCAGGATTCCTGCCAGAGAGGAAAACATAAAACCCCAGTTTGGCCGTTCTAGGGTTGTTATTACCGAAGAGTTTCTCTTCTCCAGATTTCCCAGAGTTTCTTTTCCCCAGATTTTTACGATTTTTCCAGGTTTGTTTTCATGATTTTGTGTTTCGGTATGTTCCAGACTTTCTTGATTTTCCGCAAATATGTGAAATTGTACTTCCCTGATACTTTCCCCTCTCTCAAAATAAACCAATCGTCACAGAACGTCCCCGTATCTTTGCGGCTGAACTATTTCTGACTGATGGGACTTCTCGACCCGTCCAGGACTGCAGCCCAGTTCGGGGGACAGTCTGCTTGGAATTTGAGTGGTTTACCCCGCAAACGGGACTGTATAGCCCTAACGAACCTACAGCTCAGCAAATATTTACTTGAACCTGGGCCATGGGATTGAACATCGGGGTACTTGTATTACAGGGGACCATACGTATTAAATAGAACCTACGGCACACACAAAAGCCTATGTATATTGTTTTTTTACTCACAATATTTGGTCCTATTTACTATGGTTCCCAGTAATACTAAAAACGTACACTTTTCCATCAAATAAAACCGTTCCTATAGGTGAGTAATAGAGCAGCCTCACCGTTCTACGGTATCATTTTCAGAAATACCACAGGATGCTTTATGAGTGATCGGCGTTTAAGGTTGTTGAACATCGTCGGATGATGGGATGATGACATACACGATACTACGAAAACTTACGCAACATATTATAGTAGGTGTACGGACCAGGTCGGCGTGGACTCTTTCTTTTTAATCCATTCACGGTCCGGTCCTACCAGTATTGAATAGTAAAATATTGCAGCAGGCACAGAACCTGTAAAATGTGACGTCCGAAGAGCCTCGAAGGCGGTAGACCTCCCATTGTCCGGTGTGTCCGCAAAACGTCCGCAGAGCGCTCCCCGGTCCGCCAGCACCGTCCAGTGCCGCCTGCTCGTATATATATAGGCCGAAGGTGCGGGGATTGTAACGAAAGAAACGTCACGGGCCTTAAGAGTACGGTTTGGCTGTATGCCTTGATAGTAGACGCACGTAAACCCTCAGCAAGGACGCGGCTTACGGTATGGGCAGCGCGTCAACATTTTTTACGGCTCCTCCCACAACCCTTCAAGTACTAAAGCAGTCCGGCATTTGGGACAAGCTACTTGATAATTCGAGTGGTTTGTCCCCAAACAAAAAAGCTTCTCCCGACAAACGGCTTCGGGAAGAAGAACAAGTCTAAGATAAGCCCAGTACACAAACCCATGGGCTACGTAGACCACACATGAAACCGAGCATTGCCCTCAGAAATACTTTGGGTTCAGGGATAATGGGTGGACAGCTTTTTAGTTGAAAACCCTCGTCCGGTCAACCACGTTTTGGCTCAAAAGGTGCAAGCGCAGTGCCTGCCGTAGCGCGGCTCGAAGACTGCGTATGCTTTGCATGCTAACACGCCAGGGCGAAACCACCATAACGGCGACGGAAAAACAAGCCACCTTTGTGTGCCGAGTGAGCCGGTCTGTTGCCACTGACGCATCTTCACCTGCCTCCCATTCTTGGGCCCGCCATAAAGGAGTGGCATGCTCGGCCTTCAGCTAACATGGTCCACAGTGAACCGCACAACAGGTTATATAAATCAAGGTTCAGCCTCCTCCGACGTATCTGAACTGCGTGAAATGAGGATTCGCGCTGCACTGTCCGAGGTGCGCACATGTTCCCCTCCCCGTCTTCGAGCTTCCCGGCGAGTGGTGACGCGTTTCACCCTAAGCTACTGTAACAATAACTACGTGGATCTTGCAGATTATGTCGTTCAGGGATCTATCTCCCCCAACAGATCTAGATCATGCCATGACTACATGATTTGTTCAAGGTGCACAGCAGTCCTTCAGCTTCAATCTCCAGTGAGCGGCGGTGCGTGTAGCCCTGAGCTACTGTATCGTAACACGACCCATAGCAGATCGCGCACGACTATTAATACCGTAAAAGAGAGAGTTGAGTTCGCACAAGGGGCGCCGCCACTTTTCGGGGCTTGATTTTCCCCAGAATGAGAAGGTTGCTAGCATCATACCAGGTGCCGAATAAGGTGTCCTCGGAAACATTTGATTGAGACTCGACCCTTCCGCATGTACCAACGGGGTTCGACGTTTTTAGTACCCTTACCGTTGTCGGGAAGACTATCAATATTGTAGAGCGCTCAAAAACTATCGCACCCTATATGCCCTGTGCGGATTCAGCGCCCTTTACTTACGGCACATCAGAGATCTACCTTCCTCCGACAGACCAAGATCTCGATATGGCCATATAATATATCTGGTCTTTTGGAGGCGTGTACTCACTCAGGGCGTGTCTTAACTCTCTCCAAGGAGGATGGGAACGAGCGGAACGGAACGAGGCTGCTCGTGCTCATTCGTCCGTTCCTATCTGAGAAAACGTGTTTGGGCCCATGCAGAATCCTGGACCTCGCCAGCTGAATCGGCACGAACGGTATCTTTTGCACATGCCACGGCAAATTGGTGTCCACATCCATCTTCGGTGGTGTCCATCTACATCTTACCTCCCAATCTTGCCCCCCCCAGAAAGCGGCGGCGCGCTTCGCCCTGATCTTTCTCGCTAACTTCCGGCCGTATGCATGACCCCTGTAGAGTCTCGCCACCACATGGCTCAGGCGCCTTTCGGACCTCATGCGTTCCAGCTCCAGCAAGGACTGCCGATGTTCACGCCTGGTTTCAGCCGGGGTTGAAAAAGCCCAGTAGTTCTAGTTGGCACCACGTGTACACGGTGTCATAAATGCCGATCTTTCTTGTTGCATTTGTTGCAAATACGTCGGCTGTGAATTCGACCGAAAGAGTGGTTGATACTCAAATTTGTATCCTACATGCTGTCTAGCACGTCTGACACGCTTGTTGTATACGAAACATACCTTGATATGCTATTCATTACCGGTATCGTGACGGCTAAATAATAGGATCGACCACACATTATTCTTCTCACCGAAAATTGAGCGACCTGCACTATCGAACCTGGGGCGACCGGACATGGGACATGGGGCTGTGTTCATTGTACGTCAAGTGCGCACAAAGAGCTGAGCACGGGCTACTCCGTTATATAGTATCCTCGACCGGTGAGAATCACGACGCGCGATCTAATAAGTTGAGATCGATGATAGATGGCCCTTATCATCCTCTCTCTGGCACTATGTCACTGCCGTTGTCGCATCTGTCTGATAGGAGAAATACCGTGCTTTTGTACATATTGTGGCCAACGGGACGCACCTTGGATTTTGAGTCGGAACTGTATCCAGGGGTGGGAGTAACCAACCTACGCCCTTCCTAGAGACTACAGAACACGCTTGGTCAGTATAATACTCGAATAGCAAAGCTGAGTATCAACCAACCGAGCAGCAGTGGAACCCACAGCTATGAATCGATCACTGCTGTACTACTGCAATAGGTTTACAACAGCGAGAAAACAGTTAAGTAGCCATGTGATAGTACTGCAAGGGCATGTGCTCCCTATAGGTCTCGAACAGCACCCTGCCCCTCGCCACCTTCACTTCGTTGTAACCAAACACGCGTTTCTGTAGCACCAGGAAAACAAACGCGATATATCCATTTTTAAAAAGCAGGACCAACTTTGTCCACCATCCTACCTCGCTCTGTACCCCCGGATGTGTCTCTGTATCACCAAGACGGCCGCCATGGTTCCTGCCCAGCAGTCGCGCCTGTGCCTCGCTAGGAAGTGTCGTACTTCGTGTTGGATCGTGATCGCGGACCTTGCGAGAGGCGATTGGCGATGTATGGGGTTGTGCAGGCAAACGCTTGCTCACGTTACAGACCTCGGTATTGAACACGTGCTATTGTAGCGATACACGCAGCACTGTCTGGCCAAGAGTGGTCTGGTTGACGGTGCTCGTGCCTGGCCCGTTATGGATGCGGCTAGGGCGAGGGTCAGGCTTAGGGATTGGGTTGGGTTCTCACCCGTACCTCCACTCCACCAGGAAATGCGTGAACAACCTATTCCCGTAGAATCCGTGCTATCTACGTACGCAACAGCTTGCAATATCAAATGGGACCTCTGCTCTTGAGCTGAGCACCTACAGAGTACAACACCTAAAATCGGTTTATTCAGGGAAATGGTAGCGATACTTGGGTGCATACCTACACTCGTACAGTAGGCCATGACAATGTTAAGCGGACTTTCCTTTCAGTTGGTCTCAGAACCAGTCTATAGGCGAAGTACAAAGCCTCATGCATATTGCTTCAGGTGCACAATCTCTGCCGTAGCATGAGTCTTTGGTGATGCGGTACTACATACAGTACAAGTTCAACAGCAGCACTGCTGCCGCTTTAGAACATATGGCAAAGGGCAAGGCATAGGTAGCCCTGACTATTAAGCAGTATCGGCAGGAATATCCCTGACACGAAAGGCCGAGAGCTTCGAATTAAGCGGGCTTACCGTCGTCGCAATCCTAGACGCTCAACCTCCTGTCTGGCCAATCGTGCCCTCCACACAGCCTGGATCACCGTCGCAGCCTGATAGAGTCATAATCGCGGCACCAGCGGTATATGAAGCACCAAAGAAGCGTGGGTAAGGATGCCAGCTTCATTCTTACAGGACATGTACATCACATACCAGGAATACGTGTATGTGTGCAGATGAACCCGGTGTTTTCCGGCTCACGGGGCTAAACTGAACAACTGTGAACTACTGCGAACATCTGTGAATAACTGTGAGCAATATTTTCGTACCGTAATCTCTTTGGTTCTTGAACTTGCCTAGTATCATCTTAGCCCTTGGGATTGGGGTTGAACAGCCGTGGGGAGGATTGTTGCATGCAGGATACTTTTTTTTTCTTCAGTTTTTGGGAAGGACCCCCTCGACCGAGCAGGGCTGATCTGGCTTGCTCCGCTCGCCCAACCTTAACGGTCACGTCAGCTGGCCATCATTTGGGATCGATAACCAACTTTACCGTTACAGTATCGACAGTTGGTTGGCTAACCGCAACCAATGATTGCTTGCCAGTCGTGAGATTCTACGGATACGCAGCCTCAGCAACTCGTGCTGGAAATAAGGTTTTGTTCAACACCTTCGGAGGAGAAGTCGGTATGTTCCAGACTTTCTTGATTTTTCGCAAATATGTGAAATTGTACTTCCCTGATACTTTCCCCTCTCTCAAAATAAACCAATCGTCACAGAACGTCCCCGTCTTGCAACGCGAAAATGTGGCGTGCTGGTACCGTAGTCGGCCTATTTAGCGCCGAATACAGAGATTGAAGACGTGGTGCCTATACCTCGTGCCGGCCCCGTCGCATATCAAGCTCTGCCCTATCCTCCTGGAAGGCTTCTCTGCAATAATAGTGGGTGGCAGAGCAGGAGGAAGGTAGAAGGCAGCTCTCGCTTAGACTTCTCGCTGCTGGAGCGTATTTATTGTAGCTATCGTCAACAGCTAGCTGTGTGCGCTGGCGAAAGTCACAGTCTAAACGTACTTGTTTTGTTGGAGATGACAAATGTTTTTTTAACGTTTGTGCCCAAACATTTTCGTTATGAACTGCGCGAAATCCCGGGTTGGCATTTTCCGCAGGATCTCCGGCTGCACAGAGCTAAACAGTAAGACACGTACTACGGCCCACCATGTACCACTGTCCTGAAACACAAGGATATTTTGTATTGCATATTTATGTACAACCGGTCCTTATATCGTCGTACATAGTGGTATACACCTTAATTAGCAACTCGTTTAGATCGTAAATATGAAATGGAGAATTCGTTCATTAGAACAAACGCGCGCCAGCGATATTTTGCTCCAGCGTATCACAGCGCAGGGCATACTACACCGACCCCCGCAAGCTCCGCCACGCGTGTATGCCGCCACTGCACCTGCTTCGTGTGTCCACAGTGTATTGTTACGCTCACGCGTCACTGGGGCAGGTAGTCAGTGTGGGTACGCTACGTGCGTCATACGACAGATAACATAAAATTATCCAGTAACTCGGGGTTGAGACGTAAGCTGTGGCTCGAAAGTTTGCTCGGAGTATGTAAGAACGTACTGTTTTTTCGCTAAGGACGCACCCTGCTTCACCTGACAATATCACCAAGGATAAAAACTCGACCGGGGCCGGGAAAAGGAATTTCTGAAGCCTTTCAGGACGACTGCAGTCTCGTTTTGGGAACACACGATTCAAATTCTGAGCACTGAAGCTTGTCCCGATAATGGATCTGGAGTCCTCAAAGCGTTGAGCGGTGTCGCGCAATAGGTTCTCAACAGCGCTTTAGATTCTCGCCGTGGCGACAAGTGATCATCGATCCCATTATGCACAGATACTGCAATAATACGCACTGGCGTGCAAGATTCTCAGGGCGCAATTTCCACACCTAAAAAAGAAGCAAGAAACTTGATGGGACCTGACCTGGTGCATGTGACGTTAATATGGAAAACTTCACGGATGCTCCCAGTACCTTGGAGTGAAGTAACGAGTATTGGAGATAATGTACTTCAGGTACTTGGTGTACTCGGAGTATTTCAGGGTTCGATACTCCCGGATACTTATCGTACTCGGGGTATTTTGGGTATGACCACTGTCAATACTGCTTGTACTCGGAGTATTTTGCGGTTCGATACTCTGAAATACTGCTGTACTCCGAGTATTTTGGTTTTTTTTACTCTGGAATACTCGTTGTACCTGGAGTACTTAGCGATCTTGCACTGCTCCTACTTTAAGTACTCACGGTATTTGGGCAGTTCGTACTGCCAATACTTTTAATACTCGAGTATTTCAGGGATTTTGTACAGCTAGTTACGAGTAACACTTGGAGTATTTCAGGGTTTCATACTCCAAGGTACTCCGGGTTAGAGTATTACTCGGA
>JBBMHQ010090574.1:0-10742 GCA_037834295.1 Postelsia palmaeformis | reverse complement strand
CGACCCGAGTGCCCGCCGACGGTCGCTGAATCGATGCGTTGCGACGTTGTCGCTCCTTCTCCCTGCCCTCGTGTATCCTCCCGAGTGCCTCCCGGACCTCCCGTAGGTTGTGCGGCGCTCTTCGACGAAGTTCTCGAAGCCTTCTGTAGGTTGTGCGGCGCTCTTCGACGAAGTTCTCGAAGCCTCCCGGTGGTCTTTGTGTCACCCGTCTGCGCCACTGACATGTCGAGGGACGTACGCGGGCTGCGACCAGACAAGAGCTGGAAGGGAGCCAATGCCGAAGGCGGGGACGGGTCTGGAATGATGCGTTCGATCCAGCATGCCAGAGCTACATACTCGCCCCAGCAGGTGGGCCATGTCTTGCACAGGTCGAATAGCATCGACGATCCACGCCCCTTTTCGTTCGACCCTACAACCCTGTCCCCGTGGATGATCGGCAGGGGCGAAATCGATCTGTGCCTTAGAGATGCTCCATTTCAGTGGCTGTTATCTCGCCTCCTCCGTCGGCACGGATGAACGAGGGTACTCCGAACGTTAGACACAGGTCCAAGAGACCGCGTGCGGTCCCCTGTGCCGGGGGTATGCGGACAGGAGCCGAGGTGCCTTGCCTACCACCAGCAACAAGTACTCGATACCTGTCTCGGACGTGTTGAGGATCCTCAGCAAGTTCACCTCCGGGACTTCCCATGGCTCGAGGTACCTGGGACGTAGCAAGATATGTCTACGCGTTCGGTTCCTGCACCGGCACCCGCACGACAAGACATACCCCCTCGTATCTCAACACATCCCTGGCAAATGGAAGTGGTTGCGCAGCAGTGAAAGCGTCCTGCCGACCCCTGGGTGTCCGTGCTGGCTGAATACTAAAGCGAGCACGTCGGCTACCAAAATACCTGGAACGGCTAGGACCGACGTGCGCCTTGCTAGGAATTCGCGTTGCTCTACCTCGCACCATATTAGGTCCTGGTCGTCGAGGAGATACCTCGCTACCTCCGTCTCGCCCATCCGCTCTCCCCGTCTCGTCGCTACCTCGCCCCTACGTGCGTCTCTAACCTTACCGAGGAGCGGATCTTCCTCCTACCACCTCACCAAGTCCGGCACGTCTCGCAATGCGTCGATATCCCGCTCCACCACCGCTCGTTCCGGCGGCTGCTCACTATGTGGCAACCCTTTCCCCCTCGTCGGGGGTCCATCCAAGCTACCCCCCGGGTACCGCCGTGGTCCTCCCACGACCCGTTGGCACCACCGTTGAAGAGTCTGCTTTTCTGTACCACCGCCTCCCCTTGAACGCTGTCCGACCACCCCCGTCGACAGCGAACGCGCCGACGCCGTGCGGAAAGGAGGGGCCGGGGCCGCCGGAGGTGCCCGCACCGGGCGAGCCAAGTAGTCGCGGGCGGATGAAGATGCACGGACGGCGCGGCCGCACGCGTCGATCGACGGAGCATCACCGCCGGCGTGCCCATCCTTTTCGCGTCAAACCTGTTGTGAAACGCGAGGGTGCCTAGCTGTCTGTCCGTCAGGCTTCTTCCCCCGCTGTCTGTTGGGGGACGGCGCCGCGGCGAGTCTGAAGGATGCTGTCAACAACGGTGCCAAGCAGCCAGGGCGCAGGGGGCGGGCGTGGTCTCGCGTGCGTGGTTTCTACGAGCGCATGATTCGGTGGCGTGTGGCGTGATCATGACTCTCTTCTCGCGTATCCCTCCCCGGTCTACCACATCTTCCTTCGGAGGCTCGAGCTCTCTCGAAGGGAAAGGAAACTATTGAACACTAGCCCTTGCGGCCCGACGTAAACGTCGGGCTCGCCGGAGGTTGTGTCGTCGGGGAATGGATTATCGATAGGATCCGCAGCGGGGCCTGGTCTTAGCAGACGAGACAATATGTCCGGGAGCTGGTGGGACGAGCCCGCCCTCCATCGTATGGCCATGTCATATTCGGCCAGGTGCAGCGACCACCGGTACAGCTTGGGGTTGTGAGGCGATGAATCAGTGGCCGCAGTCAGTGCTGTGAGCGAAAAACAGGTACTACTGGTGAGTACGCACTAACATTTGTGTTGCTTGTGCAGGTTTGGCATACTAAAAAAAAACAGAGCCGGCGTGGGTTTCAACGCCATGATACATGGGAACCCCCCAATTTGTGAATGGTTGATGATCCCACAAGAGTTGATCAAACGCATTCCAAGAATACGCTACGTGGAACATGCGAGGCGAAGTAGAATGCACCAACCAGCGGAAGGGGTTTGGTGACGGCACGAGCTGGTTCCAACCGAGTTCCAACGAAACCCGGAAGGTTTCGGCTCCGCTTGCCCTATCGTCGAAAAAGAGTTAGAAAACGAGACTTGGCTGGGTTTTTTTTAGTGGCCATATTGAAAAACGACACAAAGGTCTTTTTTCAAACTACTATTTTTGGCTCAAGGAGGCACGTTTCAACGCATTTTATATTTTTCGACAATTTTGACCGAAACTTACGAAACTAACTTACGAAACTTACGGACGGAAAAATGACAAAAAAAAAGACCAATATTCCCTTTTTTCGTAGGGTTGTAAAAACACCCCTGCGAAACTTCCTCATCCAATTTGTGTCCTACGTCGGTGCAAAAGTGGTTTCTACATCGTTCAAGCACTTCGGCAGGCGTTGCTTCAAACAGTCTGGTACGGCTCGCTAAACGGCCCCAAAAAGGGTACCACAATCGATTCCATACCTGTTCAAAAATGGCCACAACCTGGTGTCATAGTCGGCTTGTCTGGACTTGTGCCATTCCGAAAAAGTGGGCACAACAAAGGGGGGAAAACACCAAAGGGATCAGGCCCTACTCACAAGCTACAGCTTGCACGCCAAAACCAGCTTCTCATCGATGTGTTCCCCTTTATGATGCGGTCACGTTGATATGATTTGTGCTCCGGTTCTCAGTGTACTCATTATATTACTGCCCAAAGTTGGAAGTTTGAGGGTGTCGCTGGGTCCAGTTCGTAAATATCCCCGGCAATGCTACGACACGTGATGTTGTGCGCAAATATATACCATAAATGTAGCATAGGGAAATAATTTTGGCTCTCGGTCAACAGAAAAGTACTCGCGACGCCCGACAAAAATGTTATTTCGTTCCAATCTGTACGGACGACAAACCGTGTAGATATTTCCCCAGTTTTACTGGAGCTTCAATGTATAGTCGAAAGCTCTGTCGCGTCCGTCCGTCTGTCTGTCACCCCCCAAATTCAGGGGCTCACAACCTACGCACTTTTGTTCCCAAATGTCCCTAACGATTGACGTCCACCGCATGTGACGATAACCGATAACTGACACACACGCAAGCGTCCTGCCCCGATTCCCGTTTTCTCCGGTGCCCTGTGCCTCGAGCTAGGTGGCCCACCCGATCACCCCGCCTTACACCCCCCGCACTTAAAACGCAGTCCTTATAGATATTATATCCTACATCATAGGACAGGCGCCACGACTACTGGAGTCTTCGTTGTACCGAGCTCATCCAGTAGGCAGGGACGCACGTCATCGGAAGGGCTTCCGAAGGTTGGGTAAGGCGTTATCGGCGCCACAGCCAAGTGACCCGCAGCCTTACTCGTAGGAGCAGGGTGGGTACCCGTGGAGATTTGGAGACGACGAACCTCTTCCACTCGTACCCTCTACGCAAGCGAACATGATTACGGGGGGCATGCTTCATCAAGTGGCTCCCGAAGCTGTGAGGATGTATCGGCGGACACACTTCAGCTTCTCCGGTTTCGCAGCACGATCAGTCGGTGTAAAACAAGCCAGGGAGGACCACGGCGTCGTCACGGGGAGAGATCCCGATGGACCTACGACCCACAATTTGAAAAACCACTTCGGCTGACTAACCTCGCGTTAACTACCGATGTAGTCTGGAACGCTCCTGGAAAATCCTTTTACTCCCCAGGTCCCTCTGCCATGACGAGACGGCACACGAGGCGGTTCGTCCGCGAAGTGAAAACAAAGCACGTCAACCCCAGCGTTTTGGTTGGTGACAGAGCAACACAGACATTGTTGCAAGCACGTCACTGGTGACCCACCGCCCGCGAAAGCAACCGCCCGCGAGCCAATCCACAACTTTCCATACCTTTGTGTGCATTGTACGGCAGAAACACTTAGCTCACCTATGTGGGGTCCTCTACACCCTCCCGTCTTATTTGCTTCCTCTTGTGCTCGGGTACCGATCCGATCACGAAGGCCGAGACTCCAGTGTGCATCGGTAATATCAGTACCACGAGATCAAAAGCTAAACGTCGAGAAAGTAGGTCGGCCATTAGATTGTCCTCCCTGCACCCACAACGCGCTGCTGTTGACTTCAGCTCCACGTTTTGGGTGTCGGAAGCTCTTGAGACTCGACGACAACGGGTACGGAACATACTCAAGCATCTTCCCAAGCAGCGCAGCAGCATAGGGAATGCACAGTACAACTTTAAACCATTGCCTATTCCTCCATGCTATTCATAGCAACGCTCGCGATAGTGTATGTCGACGTTGTCTAGTGAGTGCGATGTGTTATTATTTGAATATCAGCCCCTTGACGTTTTTTCCTCTGACCTTTACCAGGCTGGTCCCGTGTGGGGTGCCTTGAGTACCAGGAACAAGAACCTAAAACAAAACGACAACGCTTTCACTAGGCTTAGCCGACAAGAGCCATCAGTTGAATGATGATGGCTGTGTCGTCAGCTCCCTTTGTGTGTTCCGTCCCTTCCCAAGCTGAGGCGGCGACGGTCAAGATAATCATGCAAATAGCGTCAGTGCCCGACAGACACACCGCTATAAATTTGTGGCACCCTTCGATTGCCGCTTCTACAGGTGCTTTGTAACGTCGGCCTGATGAGCACTGAGCTCTCCTCCGTAGGTGCCAGTACATAGACGTCGTTTTCTGTCGTCACAGCAGTTGGTTGTTCTACCGTTGGCGCTGCGACATATTCATCGCTTGCCGTCGGCGCAGCAGCTGCTCATCCTGCAGCTTGAGAATCTTGGGGTACCTGTATTTCAATACGATCTTCTATACCTGGAGCCGTATCAGCAATCGCTGCTTTCACCCGTGCTTGACCAAGAGTTCCCAAAGTCGTGCTGATCAGCGTTGAGTTCCCGACCGTCGGCGGCGTCTACGTCGTTTTCGATCGGTACAGCAAGTAGATGTTCTATTTTGTCGCCGCTCCTTCCCCCTCGTTTGCTATCGACGCCGCAGTTGGCTATGCTACGGCTGGGGAGTCTTGAGCCACGGTTCAGTATAATATCCTACCACTGGAGCAATATCGGCGATTGCTTCTCCCGCAGGTACTTGGCAAAGGGGTTTCGAAATGGGGCCGATTAGCGTGGGGCTCTCTACCGTCGGCGCCACTACATAAGCGTTTTTCGCTGTCGGCACAGCAACCGGCTGTTTCACCGTTTGCGTGGCTACACCCTTCTCCTTTGCTGTCATCACAGTAGCTGGTTAATCTACAGCTGAAGCATCCTGTGCAACTCGTGTTTTAACATGATATTCTACCACTGGAGCAATAGCGGCGATCGCTGCTTCCACAGGTGCTTGGCCAGGTGTTTTCGAATTCAAGCCGATCAACGTTGGTCTCTCCGCCGACTAAATATGGGCCGTTTGCTGTCGGCAGAATAAACGATTGTTCTACAGCTGGCGCCGCTGCATCTGCTATGTTGGCTGCCGGCGCAGCAGCTGCTTATTTCACGGCTGCAGAAACCTGTGTCGCTGGTATTTGAACACGTGTTTCCTCAACCGAAGCATTCTCGGCGATCTCGAATTCGGCAAGTACTTGGCCAAGGGGATGCGACGTCGAGCCAATCCGTGCAGGGCTCTACGCCGCTGGCGCCACTATATCGGCGACATTTGGTTCGGGCGATGAGCGGGAATTCTGCCGCTGGAAAACCCTGTGCCACCTTGTGTTCAAAGACTACACTACCACTTGAGAGTGCTCAGCGATCGCTGTTCCCGCAGGTGCTTGGCCAGGGGTTTTACTGTTCGTGATGGTACACTGGCGCCGTTTGCAGTCGTCACGGCAACTGGGTGTTGTACCGCTGGAGAAACCTCTGATAGAGGTATCGAAGCTACCGATGGAGAATCTGCGGTGATCATCGTTTCTTATGGTGCTTGGCCAAAAAAATGCGCAGGCGGGTCGATGGGACTTGGGCTCGCCATCGCTGGCACAACTGTGTCTTCATCGTTAGCTACAGGCGCAGAAACTGGTTGTCTTGTCGCTGGAGAATCCTGTGTCCGCAGGTTGCTCCACTACTGGAGCGTTGTTGGCGATTGCTGTTTGCACAGATATTCGGCCATCAGTTTCGACAATGGTTTGGGTGAGTGTAGGTCTCTCCGCCGTTGGTACTGCTGCACCTACCTACAATAATAAGCAGAATGGTTGTTCTACCCCTGGAGAATCCTGTCCCGGCGGCGTTTTATTAGCTTCCACTACCGCTGGAGCATTGTTGGCCATAACTGCCTTCACAGATGCTTCACCAGCAACTACCGGAATCAGGCCAATACGCATCGGGCTCTCCGCCGTTGACGCCACTTTATCGGCAATGCTCGGTGTCGGTTAAACACCTGCTCGATCAAACTCCGGATAGTCCTGTGCCAGCGGTGTTGTGAGAGGCGTTCCAGTCACTAGAGTTTTTGCGGCGACTATCAGTGCAACCACAGGTGTTTGCACACGAGTTTGACCAAATGTTTCCGCGGTGGGGCCAATTCAAGATGGGCTCTCCCCCGTTGGCATTGGTGCATATCTTCTCTATGTGGTCGGCTCGAGAACAAGCTGCCCTTCCCACGAAACCTGTTGTACCATCGGTGCGTCCACGGGAGCTTCTACCATCTGAGCATCTTCAGCGATCAATATTACCGCAGGTGATATTGTACAGATTCCTTTGAACTCACGCCGGTTCGTGTGAATGCTTTCGCGAGAGCTCCCCTACCCACTGGAGCATTCTCGACGATCGATGTCACCACAAGTGCCTGCACAAGTGGTAACAGCTTGGTTACGTTTCTGAAGGGATGAATGTGAGGTTTTCAATCTTTGGCGCACCGCAACACCTCCGTTGCTCAATGTGAGTTCAGCAACTGTCTGTCCTTCCACTGGAGAGCCCTGTGCAACGATGCTTTTGTAAGCGTTCCTGAAACTGGAGGCTGCACCGGTGTCTCCGACGCAGCGGGAAAACCTTGGGCTCGTCGAAACCGTTCAACGTGGGAGGATCAGACGGACGCGGAGCTGCAAAAAAGACACGGTAGACAATACAAGGATGGCGTTGAATCACTGTCGCACCGAGGCGTACGCTGTACGGGCTCGCCACACTATTTCACAGACAAAAGCGGCGATGCATGTAGTGAACAAGTCGACGTCTTACGTCTTAAACAATATTCGAAATGCTACTATGTATGTTGAGGACGGTGAATCCGAGCAAAGTTGTATTGTTGACGAGGACTGACTCTCCTCTTTGGGATGTTGGGTTTATATGCTTATAACATTTCGTCCGTCACTCAGGCGGGGGAGGTCGCTTCCGAGGCCTAGCTCGCCAAACCGTCGGGGTGTACGAGCTACGCAAGAAGAAAGGATGCCGTTTGCCAGTGGACCTCGTCAAAAAACTGGTTGGATGCCTAAAACCAAAATAACGCCCAGCATGGGAAACGTCAAGGTGTGTAGATGCTTGCCGTCAGAGCCGATTGTCGTACACTGCTTGCCAGCACCCACAGCGTATTTTGAGCGTTCCTGGACAGTGCTGCTAACGCAGCGACGGGATTCGGCGAGGATAAATCCATAGTAGAAGTTGCGGGTGCCAACATTTCGGCAGTAGGCGATATCAGACAGCGGTGGGATAATCGACGAAGTCATCGGCTGCACTGTTGGCCATGTTGAAAATAATGGGCAAATAGATAGAGGCGTTGAACAAGTCACTCGTATCGAAGCTACCGTCGCATTGATTCCTGCTGTCGGCACCGGTGTCAGAGCCGCTGGCTTGGTTGAAGGAGCAAGCGGCGTCACTGAAGGCGTCGCAGTCGGAGTTGAAGCAACTGTCGTTGGTAATGGTGTTGGCACTGCCATCAGTTCTAAAGACGGACGCGATGAAAACGATGGTATATCGAAAAAAAAGTAAACGCCTAACATCCCAACGACTAGACGAAAGGCCACCATGCACTTTGGCTGGTGGATCTGGACACCGCTATGTAGCTGACGAGGACAGACACCCCTCGTTAGAATGTTTGGTAATATGTTTCGAATATTCAGTATGTTATTCTGCCGGGGGAGTCGCGTCCGAGTGGCTCGCACACGAAGTCGCCGGAGTGCACGAGCAGCGAGATAACAACGACGCGGCCTCACCATAAAACTCACACTAAACTGTTCGGCGCCGAGAATTTGCTGATAGCGGTCAGGATGAAGTGGGTCAGTGCGTGCAGACGCATGTAGTGAGCACCAACCGTCCAAGAACTCACCCTGGCTAGCATCGACAGAGTGGTCACACCACGCCTAGACAGTAACGCTCTCACCTGCGATGGAATGTCTCGAAGATGAGGCACAGTAGTGGTTGCGGGCGGCAGTATTTCGACGGTAGGCGATATTGGTGGAGGCGACGGTGGAAATATCGACGGAAGTGTTATCTCCAGTGTTGGTAGTATTGAGGGAAATGTCGCAGCAGTTGGGGGCGCTGAAGGGGTGACAGACTCCGGAACTGTCGACGCACCTGCGCCTGCTGTCGACATATTGTGGGAGCCGCTGTGGTTGGTATGACTGAGCTGGCGGCGTCACCGACGAAGTCGGATTCGAGGATGGGAGACCTGCCGTTGGCGATGGTGTCGACGCTGCCCGTTATATTGGAAGATCGCGTGATCAGGGTAGATAAAAAAAGCAAGCATTCTACATGTAAAGTTGCACGTTCCACGCTCTTGGACAAGCAGGGTTGCGTGACGCACAGGATGCGCATTTAGTATGAGTCGCAATCTCGTCCAACACGATAAGCGCTGCCGAGACATAGATTTGAATGTATGCTTGCACCCACAGTAGACCCCCTCGCCACGTTCGGGAGGCCCTTCCGCTGCTTCGAAGGTGCACGCGATGCGGGCGGAGACATCGAAAACGTCAAATCGTGCATGATCCGAACTTTAGACGGAGGTGCAGCTACGGTCAGCGGGGACAACCGCAAATCTGAAATGGTATGCGCTTCGCTGCGCGGGAAAATGAATATCTTCCCGAATCATGCGTCGCCACAAATCTCAACGAGAGTGTGGGGCTACGCTGCGGGGATTTGGATGTGCCAAGGTCGCGCCGATGTCCGAGGTCCCTTCAGTGTGGACAGTAGCAGCATGTTTGGCGATAGCCGCCAACTATACCACCCGCGGTAACCCTTTTCATCGACCGAACAAAGACAACTCCTACCTGTTTTCACACACAAGACGTTCAAGGTTTTTGCGACCGCCTACAAGTACCCAAGTCAGTTACCACTCGCCCTGAAATACCGTTTATACCTCTTAACCACTTGGCCCATAGTCGCCGACCGGGGTACATTGTTCTGCGATAGGACACGCGTCATATCCGTGCAGAGAATACCCGTCACACCTGGGCCCCCAACGGACGCCGACCCTGGGCGTGCAAGCTTAGCGTCTCTCGCTGCCGCTTTGGAACGCTCTATGGCCGGCCTCGGCCCCACTGGAGGCCCCCGAATGTACTAGCTTCGGCCGCCGCGAGGCGGGTGAAGACCCCAGCGGGCCGGCGCCCCGCTGTTGCTGCCGCCGCCGCTGCCGCCGCCGCCGTTACCGCTACCGTCTGCCCCAGTCTTGCCCTTGGCGTTCTTGGCCGGGGCGTCTGTCGCGAAATTTCCGCTGTCGGTGACGCCGCTACCATTCAATCCGCCACCGGTTGACCCACGACACTTACTGCCAGAACCCGCCGTGCGAGAGCGCACGACGTGCGTGTACACGAAGGTATCGCCTAAAAGGCAATTTCCGGGCTTCGACCATTGCCGACACTCGCTGCCCCGGGCATCGTTTGCTGTGATAGGGGTGAGGCGGGGTTGCTGGACGTGGGCGTTGATGGGAGCGCCCGATGAGACGTACGTGGAGAAGCAGGGTCGCCGAGGCACTGGTAGGGGCGGGAAGGAATTCACCGGCGGAGGGTAGGCCCAGCGGTGGTTGCAGTAGTCGGAGAAGATCCGCAGATCTGATGTAAACGCTACCAGTCTTTTGGTAACAGGGCCGCGATCCTGGCCGCGGGGGGCTATCGACGATCGTAAAAGGTTCCACCACGTGGTCGTAAAGAATATTGACTCCAGCATCAAAGGCTACGCGAAGGGTGTCGACGCGAGCGATCGCCGGGTGGGGGTCCGTGGCATTCTTCGGAAGCCCGCGAATCGTAATCACCACGATCACGTGTTCCAAGCTCAGATTCAGCGCCAACGGAAGTTCGACTCCTCCTGCCCCCCCGCGGTGCGAAGGCCAAAAACTAAACGTCGTCCATATATTATAGCATGGCGTGGAGACCGGCCAAGATGCCGACGGTGTCCCGTACGTATCCTTGCACGGCCGGCTTTTCATTGACGCCGGGCGGCCTCCGCAGAGTACCCCCCAAAGCCGGGGCGTGGGTTGGCCCCACGATACCACGGCGTCGTCGGTCATGACCTTGCTCTCCTGCTCAATCAAAAAGGTGTACCAGTCCGACGAAAAAAAAAAAACCGTTCGGGATACAAAAAATATAAGCAACATCCGCAGCAGAGACTATGGCGTACAGTTGTCGTATACCTAACATTCATTAATA
>JBBMHQ010090563.1:0-10742 GCA_037834295.1 Postelsia palmaeformis | reverse complement strand
AAAGTTGTTTTTGAAAACCGTTCTGCTTCGTTGGCAAGTTTATGGAAAGTGATGCTTGCTGTTTATTCGATATTTTTTAGACCAACAACGCCAACGCAAGGTTGTACAAGCCAGACCACCCCACGACGCCCCAGGCTAGACTTGATCTAACTTGTGAAGTAGAGGTAGATACGAAAGATATCCTGTGGCATTGAACACGACGATGATAGGGCTGGCGACACTGGCCGTGAGCTCCGGGTGGATGGGACATGGGTATCGTCTTGTGCGGGGCTCAAACAGAATCGCAGACACCAGCTGTCCCAGCTATTATCCCCAGCCGTCCCAGCTTTTCCCAAGGATTTTTGGCCGGGCTGGAAGACCTGCCGACCTCTGAGGTACGTGGGCTGCGCCTGGAAAACTTTCTGCGGTAACATTTATTTACTCCATAGAGCGCGTCGGCAAGCCGTCGGCTACCTGCCGCTGCTGCTGCTGTAAGGGGTTTGTTTGACGAAACATTTGAGGGCGTTATGATGCGAACATTTGCCAAATATTGCCACGTATGCAGTGCTTCACGGTGTTTCACGATAGAAGGTTTTAGCAACTTTATGGAAAGGATGTCCTGCCAAAAAAGCAAGCTTTTTTTGCCCTTTCATTCAGACGTTTTAGAACCGACGCTTGAATAGAGCCAAGAGAGAAGACACACGCCAGGGCAATATTCACTCCTGAGTGTGTCCGTTGTCTCCCCCGGAAAACGAAGGGAAACGTTTCACGCAAAGAAACGAAAAGAAGGAAAACTGAAAACAGGAGGTGACACCCGAGTGACAACCACAAATAAACATTGTAGTAAATGAAGCAAACGCATGCTACGTACTCTCGTGCACCATCATTCAATAAAAACGAGAGATATCTCAGGGTCTCGACAAAAACAACAACTTAAAACCAAAACAGCGTGGGGTGCGTGAAACGATTCCCAGCCAGTGCATGAAAGCGCGTGTCTCGTATTGGACAATACATTTGAGATCGGGAGAACACAGGTCATGGAGTATGGGGCCAGGATGAGGCAAGCAGCACCGGCATGAGCGAGCCTATTCGAGGGATTACCGTTTGAAGGTCCGCATCAGATATAGAGGCCCATCTTGTCAGGTTTTTGTTTTTTAGTTGATTTTGATTTTGATTTTCAACTTAATTTGCACCTGATTGGCCGAAGAGTGAAACGCCAAGCAGACATTCTCAAAGTAGAGTTCAATTTGAGTGAAAAGTCTTTTGAGACTTGTTTAGTGCGTTTTTTTTTTCAATTTGGAAGTTGGGAGTTCCTTGGTCTTCATGTAGCATGTTCATGGTGGGATATCTCGGTGGAGTTAGAGGCGATTCTTGGGCGCTTCGGTGACCACGATCGAGGATATGAAACGCGAACTCCAACGAGAGGTGACCGGAGCAATCGCTGAACCCACACCCACAGACCATAACAGCACAACGTAACCCCGCGGTGGCGCCTCAACAATAATCATGGCGGCCGCACGCCCACTTCTTCAGTGTGCTCGATCGATCAACAATCGCGAAAACCGAGCAGACGAGCAAAACAACGGGGGATACGCTGGAGACCTCGATAGCTGCACCACCGCTGCTGTTCCGCACGTGGCACTTAAGGCGCTTCTCCGCCCACCCTAGATGCCCTGATAGTAATAGCTTCCTATCCCGCGCCACCAAAACGAAAATGAGGCTGGCGGGGGCGCGCACGCGACAACGCAAATCTTCGCGCTCGTCTACGCTCCCCCTGTGTTGGTGGGCCGGGCGTTGTGTGACGCGATGCGTTTATTCCATTTTTTTGCGATTGACAATTAATACGCTGTTTCCGTATAGGTCACATGGACGTTTTTCCCATCGAAATAAAATAAAAATTCATTGAAATGACGGTTTTATTCTCATAAAGCGTTTGCCGTTAAGATAGACCCTAACGGGGAACGCTATTCGCAAATATTTTTCGACTTTCTCCGAATATTACTTTGGTTTCCGGAACAAAAAACGCGTTTGTGTCCTATACCTGTCGATTAAAAAAAAAATCGGAATAAACTCAACGCGTCACACAACGCACAGCCGACAAACAGCGCGTAGACGAGACGAAAGGTTTGCGTTGTCGCGTGCGCGCCGCCGCAATCCTCTTTTTCTTTTTGGGTCTCGTGCGCGCAGGATAGGAAGCTATCACTCTCAGGGTGCCTCGGGTGGGCCGGTGCAGTCCTCAAGCGCCACGACGTGCGGAACAGCTGCGGTGATGTATCTGTCGAGGTCTCGAGCTTATCCTGCGTTGGTTTGCCCGTCTGCTCGGTTTGCATAATTGTTCGACGAGCGAGCAGGCACAAAGATTGGGCTTGCGGCCGCCATGATTATTGTTGAAGTTCTACCGCCGGAGTACGATGTTATATGGTCTGTGGGCGTGGGCGTGGGCGCGGTAATTGCTCCGGTTACTTCTCGTTGAAGTTCGTGTTTGATCGCCTTGATCGTGGTGACCGAAGCGGCCACGAATTGCCCCAGAACTTCACCGAGGGTGTTGAACCACCATGAACATGTCACGTCAAGACCGAGTTGAGGCGTTCTGCGATAGAGGTTCATCCTCAATTCCCTGAGGCTCCTAACTTAAGGAGGTCCATATCTCACCAGAAACTGACTTCATCATAAATCAAATTGCATCCCAATTAAAAGTCACATGACCCAAGAATACAAAAACATCATTTTCGAAAAGAAGATTGGCATTCCGATGATTTTCAGCTAAGAAAGCCCGTCATTCGGATAGCAAAACGGCGGGGCTGTGATCCTCGAGCGTAGAACGCGTCAGGTACCCCCTAAATCCCATTCGAATTTAACAAAAATACACGCAAAAAAAGTCCCAAACGATTTTTCACTCATCTGAATTGTTCTTATTTACCTCGAGAACGCCTGCTTAGTTATTCACTCCTCGGCCAGTCAGATGCAATTAACTCTGGACAAAAAGTTAAATCGAATTCCAATGAATGAAGGTCCTCGATGAGATGCGTCCTAAGGGCCCATCTCGACGGGGAACACTATTTGCAAAGATATGGTTCCCATCAATGAACTTTAATTCGATATCGACAAAAACGATCGTATTCGGGTCCTATCCGGAAACGGCGAACTAATTGTTCCTAAAACAAAATCGAGATAAAGTCACCGCGTCACACAACGCGCAGTCGATAAACAGCGATAAGCGTAGACGATAACGCAGGTTTGCGTTGTCGCGTGCGCGCCGCCGCTAGCCTATTTTGTAAATTCTGATGGCGCAGGAAAAGGAACTATCACTTTCATGGTGTCTTGAGTGGGCGGAGAGAGCCCTCAGGTGCCACGTGCGGAACAGCAGCGGTGATGCAGCTATTATTGCGGAAGTCTCAAGTGTATGCTCCGTTGGTTTGCTCATTTGCTCGGTTTTCGTGATTGTTGGCCGATCGACCAGACCGACAAAAGCACTGGGCTTGTGGCCGCCATGATTATTGCTGAGGCGCCACGGCGGGGGTACGACGTGCTATGGTTTGTAGACGTGGGCGCGGCTATTACTCCGGCCGTCTTTCGTTGCGGTTGAGTTTTATCGCCTCGTTTGTGGTCACCGAAGCGGCCAAGGATCGCCTCAGACTCCTCCAAGGGTGTTGACCCACCATGAACGTGCTAAGTCACAAGACCGAGGTCCTCCCAAATTCAAAAAAACAAAAAAAGTATACGAAAAAGTCCCAAAATGATTTTTCACTCAAATTGGAATTCTATGATTTACTTTGAGAAAGTCTGCTTGGTGTCTCATTCTTCATTTAAAACGCAACTTTCCGTAGGGAGGTGTAGGTTGTGGAGGCGCTTTGTAATTTTTGTAAGAGACTTGCAGAATAGTGAGATGAAGCGAAACCAGACGACAGCCGAAAGCGTCTAGTCACTAGAGCGGCGTGCGCGTAGACGGCAGCTGCGGCAACGACGAAATCTCGTGGCAAAGCTCGTAAGTAGCGAGCCCAGACAATTTATCGACTTTGCAGAGCGGCCCACCCGCAGCAGCAGGATCAACATCAGCAGCAGCAGCAGCAGTAGCGGCAACAGCAACGGCAGTAGCAACAACAGCAGCAACTTCAACCTCTTCTGCAGGTTCACCAACCTCCCGGGGGCGCTACCGCCGGCGGGCTATCGACCCTGTGGGCTGGTGGCGCCAGGAGAGGTCAGCCCCTGATAGCGCCGCAAGACGCTTGCCGGCCCTGTTTCACGGTAAAGTTGGATACCAAGGAACAAAAGCAGTGAATTGACTTGTCTGAAACAGCGGCCCGGCAAGAGACCGTACGCCAAGAAGACAATGTGACTCACCTGCGAGCACATTGCAGCAGCAAACCAGACCACTCGCCCCATCTACCCTCGCATGTCTGACACACCCACGCTCTCGCCCTCCGCCACATTGAGCAACACGCGTAGATCCCTACCGTCAGAAACATCATGCCACCCAGCGTCGCATGATCCACCCCCGCCTCGTCATGCCCACACGGAGACCCCTATCGTCGTCAGCGTACACAGGAGGGAGGGTTGATGGTTTTTGACCTCAAACAGATAATCGTTCGTTCGCATGTACAAAGGCAGCAAGGCATATCACCGCATGAATCAGATTGCCAGCCTCGCGTCGTGCGTCAACCAGCGATTACCCAGAAGAATGGAGTACTTGATAAAGTGACTTTCAGCCTAAACAGAGGGCCAGATTACCCCACTTCTTTGCGAATCGGGGCTGTACCGAGGCTGCGGAAGGTCCAGTACAGCAGGCTTGGTGTAAGCAGAGAGCCAGATTGGTTCAGTACAGCAGGCTTGGTGTGAGCAGAGAGCCAGATTACCACCTTCCGACCGAAACCGAGACAGTACCCGCAACGCGGAAGGCTCACACTACAGCACAGAACAGCTTGAGCAGAGGGCCAGTTACCCCACTTTCACGCGACACGACACATTGTCGATACCGCAGAAAGCTCAAATCAAGAGGGCCGTCCACCCATTCAGTACATAGGAATCCCCACAGCAGCACAGACGTTACACCTATTAACAGCTTGGCAGGGAGAACAAGGGTACGACCAGCCACCCCCGTATGTCGGACAAACCCACCCTCTCGCTCTTGGCCACATGAAGCACGCACGTGGATTTCTATTGTCAGAAAATTGTGTCACCCAGCCTCGCATGATCCACCCCCTTCGCCCCGCGCCGCGTCATGCATGCACGGGGACCCCTATGGTCAGAGTACGCAGGAGGGAGAAGTGATATTTTTTTCAGTTCAAACAGCACGGTTTGTTCGCATGTACAAATACAGCCCGAAATTTCACCGAATGAATCAGATGGCCAGCCTAGCAACGTGCATACACCAGCGATAACCCGGAAGGATCTGCATGCACAAATCAAGCAAGACACTTCGCCGCATAAATCAGATTGCCAGCCTCGCAACATACATACACCAGCGATAACCCAGAAGCAGGGAGTACTTGATGAAAGAGACTTTTAGCCTGAACAGAAGGCTAGATTATCCCAACTCTTTCGTGAGTCGGGACAGTACCCAGGCTGCGGAAGGTTCAGTACAGCATGCTTGGTGTGAGCAGAGGGCCATATTACCCCCTTCCGACCGAAACCGAAACACTATCGGCGACGCGGAAGGCTCACACTACAGCACAGAACAGCTTGAGCAAAGCATGGGAACCCTATTGAGAGCACATCAAGACCTTTCACCGCATGAATCGGATGGACCGCCTAGCGACGTGTATACACCAGCGACAACCCAGAAGAATTCGCATGCACAAATACAGCAAGATGGCTCGCCGCATGTATCAAATTACCAGCCTCGCGCTATGCATACACCAGCGATGACCCAGAAGAAGAGAATACTTGATGAAAGGGACATTCAGCCTGAACAAAGGGTCAGATAACCCCAATTATTTGCGAATCGGCACAATACCGAGGCTGCGGAAGGTTCAGTATAGCAGGCTTGGTGTGAGCAGAGGGCCAGATTACCCCCTTCCGACCGGAACCGAGACAGTATCGGCGACGCGGAAAGCTCTCACACTACAGCTCAGAACAACTTGAGCAGGTGGCCAGTAACCCCACTTTCACGCGAATCGATACAGTGTCGATACCGCAGAAGGCTCTAAATAAGAGGGCCGCCCACCCATTCAGTACACAGGAATCCCACAGCAGCACAGACGTCACACCTATTAATAGTTTGGCAGAGAGAATGAGGGTACGACTAGCCACCCTTGCAGCAGTCAGAGGAACCCACGCTTGTTTCGACATACGTGCAAGAGAGTATCGGGTCAGCACGTTCACGGCTTTTTAATGGGGAGTCACGCAGTCGACGACGATCAGACAGCGTGGTGCAGCAATGGCATGCAGAAAAAGAAAAACTCGGAAAGAACGATCTTGACGCCCGAGAAAGACAAGGACTGCTGTATACGCTCGCCAACATTTGCACAACCGTGATGCGAGACAAGCGAGGCGTCGTGGGAGACGTAGCTCGAGTAATAGGAGGATCCCTGGTTGCACCACCGATAGGCCCCGTACACATATAACGGTATGTCGAAGACCTGAAAGGGTTCAGGGCAGTTGAAGAGCTATTAATAGTCAGGATAGTCACAGGAGGGAAACTTGCACACGCAGCGGTGACGAGGGCAGGTTTAGAGCGCGCTTTACAGTACGGAAACCACTCCAGCGTTAACGAGCTCTTGCCAGCGGTCTGGAAACAAAGATCGGCGAAGACGTAAGACGACATAAATGCTTAGTCGTACAGGAATCAGCTGCTCACGAAATCCCTAATCTAAGAGTGTACCCGTTGAGTGCCGCAGTGGCACAGAAGGTCAGGATAATCAATGATTGATTGTTTGATAACCAGCGTCGAGAGAAGAAAGGTGGACTCAACGCAGATACTGACCCTGACACTGTTCCCCAATGCCTGTGCGCACACGCGCTGCCCAAGTTCCATGACGAACTTGTGGCATTGAGAAAGAAGGTCCCAGTAGAGAGAATTATGATGAGAAGGCCGATGGGTCGGACGCCTTCAGGAACGTGCAGATCGACCCCGACCAAGCTCACAACTTTTGTTAGACAGTAGCAGATCTGGTCATGGTTGGATTTTGATTAACCTTCGGATTGTCAGGATCCCCGGGTTTCCGGAGCGTCATGTCTGCCGCAGCTGAACACGCGCACTGCAACACCACCCTGAAGTCGACTCAGCTATTAGGCGAAGGAAAATCAATAATGGTCCACGTCAAGGTTGTATAGCGATAGAAAGAGGGTACACCGACGCCAATTCCGTCGGACGCAAAGATCAGAGCGCACAGCGGGGGGGGAGATGACCGAGTCATTCTTCGCAACCGTGTACGTAGACGATTATCTCTTAATGAGGGTACAAAATTCAGACAACGACAAGACGGCCGTAATTGCATCGACCTCCCTCGCTTCAGATCACGTTCGCTTATTCGGACCGGGGATCGCCCATTTGAGCCCCAAAGAAGAGTACGAACTGGGACTCTACGATTGACGCGTTAGGGTTCACTATCAATTCGCACACAAAGAGAATGTCGTTTCCGCGGGAAAAGGCTAACGATATAAAAAGGCTGCTGCTTGACCAGTGACCCTTGAGCAGAAACCTCGCGTACGTAGTGCGAGCGGGCAGGGACTTCGTATGGAGGCTGTTGCGACTGACCAGGTTCCACGACAGAAGGGCAAGAAAGAACCAGAACCGCATGGTAGAGCTTAGTAGAGAGTTTCATGCGGACCTCCTCTTTTGGAAGTGGACGATTGACCACGAGCTGCTACTAGAAGGAAAGGCTCTTAGCGCAACCTGCTACACGGTTATAAAACGACCCGCCAAGCGGTACTATCTGTCTGACGCAAGTTTTGAGGCGGTGGGAGGTTTCTGCATTGAGAAGAATGTATTCTGGAGATACGGCCTGCCCACTGAGCTGACTGCAGAACTCAAACAGGAAGCCGACCGTCAGGAGACCTGTACCATCAGAATCAACCTCCTAGAGTTATTAGGAATGACTGTGACCGCGTGGGTGATGCTCTAATTGGTAGGAGACAGGCCAGACGCGGCAGGCGACCCGATTATGATGCGAGGCGATAACATGGCGGCCGTTTCGTGAGTATCGCGAAGCGGGGGAGCCACAAACAGGAAAGCCTGCCTACTCACGAGAATACTGGGGCGCCTTGAACTCGCAGGCGGATGGAACCACACTGCAAACACATCCCAGGCGTGCAGAACACTTTAGCCGACGGAAATTCACGGTGGCCTAGGGAGATGTTGGCAGACAAAGCGAGGGAACTAACCCACGCCAGCGACTGGCGCGAACAACCAATTGCTACGCAGGAGTCGGGAAATTTTGATATTGTACTCCACACAAACAACATCCTCACAAAACACGACGACGTATTGTGGACGCTCATGATGAACCATGCGGAAAAACTCGCGTGACTCGCGCGCCCGTTATAATCCATGCCTCGCTCAAATCATGACATGCATACTAGTGCACACGCACGGAATCACAGGAACAGGGTGAAAAAAAAGAGAAAAAAAGGAAGCGGTGGCAAGATTTGTCAAAACGCTCGCGCTCGGTTCGGTCGGGAAGAGTACTCGGAAGAACTGATTTGAAGAATGGAACACCTGGGTGAAAGAGAGAAAAGCGCAGGGAAAAGGGCTTTGGTTACATCATATCGACGATCCCAATATAGCGCTGACTGAACTGCTCGAACTCATGACGTCTCGTTGTTTCGTACACAATAAGCAGCAATCGACCGTCAGAGGGTACTTGGCAGCGAT
Source organism: Postelsia palmaeformis (assembly GCA_037834295.1). Classification (NCBI taxonomy): domain Eukaryota; class Phaeophyceae; order Laminariales; family Laminariaceae; genus Postelsia; species Postelsia palmaeformis. The sequence goes on along the minus strand of JBBMHQ010090563.1, from coordinate 1,951 downwards.
TAACTTATTCCGCAAGATGTTCGCAGGCTGGGAGCTACTTTTGTCGCAATGCATTATCATCGCAGTGGGAAAGGGGATGAACAGGGCCCACGGTATGTCTACCAAGAAAAAGCAAGTGAGATTGCCCTTGACGTGGGCAATGCTCGCGGAGGGGCGCCAGCTGTCGTGGGTATCGAAGACGGGAGGTGCGTCATGTGGTTAGGACTCGCCGTGTCATATTTGTCTCTTGAGCCGAGCGTCGGAGTCGTGAGCGTACGGTAACTGGCAGGTCCATCCCAAGTTTCGTCTGACACGGAGGAGTGCCCGTGGCGTTTGAGAACATAGCGAGCGCTACAACAGAGCAAGTATAGCCTTTGACGTCGAAGTGTGACCAAAAAAGGGCAGGGTGCACCATCACGCGCACGCGCCTCGTACAGGAGAAGGAGACAGGGGGGGCGCCAATGAGAGCGTTCGAAGCTCTGCTGGAACTGCTGGATGTATACCCACCGCTACCAGCGGAAGCGCCCTTGACGGTGAGGAGCACCCCGCTTGGATGAAAAGTGTTTACTCGGACAGAAGCGATTGCGGCGTTGAGATATATGGTAGGTAGCATCGGCAAAGATTTCGTGCAGTTTGAATTGCACCCTGAAATAATCGGGAGGGCCACCCAGCTCGCGTCCCAAGGGATCTTGGAGTTGAAAATTAAGCGCGCAGGACGGTGGAATTTGCGGGCGTTCATGACGTACGTGACGGAGGCAGGGGAAGGGGCAAGCTATGTTTCTGCTGCTCTCGCAACAGGCGGAGTATAATATTCGTGACAGCATGAGAAAGACTTTGTAAGTGATCGGGCTGCTTCATGGTGTGAGTGGTAGATAGTCTTGCAGAGATTGTAGCGGGGCCATCAGAGTTCGGGTAAGCCTGATTCATTAAACATAGGGGGGTTTTCCATAAGAGCTAGAAGAGGGTATATGAACAGGATATATGTGTGAGTGGTCGTTCGAATCATAGTTTGGAGGTAATGAATCTGCACGACTGAGGTCTACATGAAAAAAGTTAATCCAAAGTTCTCGAGCCATCACAAAATGTAACTTCGAGTAGGGAGGTGTAGTTTGTGGAGGCGTTTAGGAATTATTTGAAGAAACTTGCAGAATAGTGAGATGAGGCGAGAGCAGACGACAGCCGAAAGCGTCTAGTCACTTGAGCTGCGTGCGCGTAAACGGCAGCTGCGACAACAACTAGAGCTCGTAGCAAAGCTCGTAAGTAGCGCGCCCACACAATTGATCGACTTTCCCACCCGCCCGCCCTATCGCTGAAGAGGGGGGGCGTCAGGTTGCAACAAGTCGGTGTGACGCAAGAAAAGTTAGAAGAGAAAACGAAAAATACATAAACAATAATCACCACTTGAAGATGGGCCCTTGCAACAACATGCCGTCAATCCGCAAACAATAGAGAACAACAAGACCAACCTCAAGTCTGGTCACGATCCAACCGAGTCAAGATGTACGCTCGCACATGTCCCGGGGAGGGGGAACGGGCTTCAGACGCTTGGGAGAAGGTCTCCCAGGTATGTATGTAGATTGTTTGCTGACTGTTTCGTGCCCCACGTCGAGAGCGATGATGACAACATTACGTAGGATCGCCAAGAAGGAGTGACAATCCACTCTTTGGGGAGGAGACCCAAATGACGCGGATCTTGCTGATGCAAAAACTCAAGTTGTCGTAACTCCTGACACGCTCTAAAACCGTAGTAGAACTCCAGAGTTGTTGTTCTCACGTTGACTCTCGACCGAAATCGAGTCCGTAGTCACAGCAAGGTGCTGGAGCCCGAGGAAAAGATGCGTGAACCCATACAAAAACGAATTCCGGCTGCCTAGAATTCCGCGGGACGAAGAAAACACCCACACGATAAAACAAATTTGCAAACCGAACTGACATGGCCCTTCAGATACACCCTCTCAACTACAAAATAGAG
>JBBMHQ010090552.1:0-10742 GCA_037834295.1 Postelsia palmaeformis | reverse complement strand
CCAGGTACGAGAAGCGCAGTAGCGCCGATCGCACAGATGGACCCAGTTGTGTCCGATCTTTCCAGATGTCGCACACAGTAGCCGCTACCAGGGCAGCATGGTGTCGCCCTCTCTGTTGAGCCTCTTTGCCCTGCTTCGACTCTGCAAGCCGCGAGAAGCTAAGCACAGCTTGCAGCAACCCTTGAACCCTAGGGCGGTTGCGGGGGCAAAGCGCACCGTATCGCCGGTTCACCCGCTGGACATCCTTGATGTTTCGCGTGCGCGTCACGCTCAGTAGGGAGGGGGCAGGAAAGATTATAGCGACTACTACACCTGGGACTAAGATCAAAAAGACCACATCCTCGCCCATGTGCGTGTATGTATGACAAGTAACAAATAAACATTGACGTCAACATCGTAGCGGCGCACGAAGAAACAGCGCACCATTGATAGCACAATGAAATGTCATAAATTTGAAAACAGACCAAAGTCGCTCGATTTCTTGCTCGATATACGAGTTCGTTTTATGTCAAAAGTTTGGTTCAACCTATCGTTGTAGTTCATCCCTGCTTTGACTCGCCTTGGATTACAAGTGGATTGCGTGTGGCCTCTCCCTTTCTCGCATCTCACGGAACATCCAATATGTGCCAAGGTATACTATTCGGTGTTGATGTTGGCAGATGTCATGCAATCTTGGATTATTTTGTGTAAACCGTCGCGGTGGGTACTGGTTACTCAGGGAAAAGGTTTTGTTTCGAAGGATTTTTGAGGCACAATTTTTTTTTTGAGGCACGCACGCCCATGCACTCGTGTACGAGCAAAACAGTCGACCCTATGTTCAAACCCGTGTTTTTGACGTATATCCCTCACGTGCTGGATCTTCTGAGCGTAATATGTAATCAACGAAGAACGGAACAACCCGAGTTAGGAAGACTGGCAGCCTCTAAGACGTAGCCGGCGCATGGCGTGTGCCTATACGCAGAAAGAACGTACGGGTTATGCCCTAAACAATCGGTGACAGCCCTTCATTAGTGCAGAAGAACGAATGCGCATCCGCGTTTGGCTTGAACGGCAACCGGAGGTCAAGCCTGGGCAATTTTACGTCAACACCAGAAAGTGAACCAGTACCCAACAACATCAGTAGTCGTAAGGTAGTAGGATACGTGTTTGTGGTAGTAATATGTCACTAGGTATGCACTGCAGCAGTTACGACCGGTAGTCTACGGGGAGACAGAAGCAGTTGGTTCTCCGCGATTATAGGCCATCACTACGACGTATCTGCATGTATGTCCGTGTGTCGGAAGCGTAAATTCAGTCTACTACTTGGGCCTCGGCTGAATAAATACAACAATGGTCTAGCTACTTCACCAACTGACACGGATTGTTGTTACCCACCAAAGAGTTGCTTGCGATTGCTATATAGGTTGTTCCCCATGACATTCACACGCTTTTGAGTTTGCTGAAATCAATTGAGGTTGTCGTTCATGCTCTTCGTACGTGAATGCTCGATACGTGCATATTCAGCGGTTGCACGCAATGGGTGTTCTATTCGATGAACCCTCCCGCGTGATGCAATCGTCCGTCGCTGTTTGCTGGTTTTGACCGAAATCACGACGCACACACTCGCGTTCTATACACGAACCGGATAACTGGAAGTAGTATCATGGCCCTGGATGGCAGCAACGTGGACTCAAGACCATCGCAAAGTCCGGTACGAAGACACGATCGCGAGTTTAGTGCAATCATTCCTTTCGACGATTTATGCATCGAGGCATGTCGGTGACGAAGTATCTTCGTTTGAACCGCAAACAATTCACAATCTTCCTTGCACGTTTTTGTTTTTTTCTAGAGCTGTAAACAACGGTTTGGGAGACAAGCTCGTAGAGTTACAACACTCGTACGAAGTTGCTGATTTTATTTGCAGCAGGGAAAGGGGGAAGTGCAATGGGTATGTAGTGCTGTAAAGCATGTCAACACTTGGTATTTTATAAAAAACACCGTTTTCTCGAACGATTTTCTCCAACGGGACTTCGCTGTTTCGTCTGCTGTTCCGCCTGCAGATGAATCTCCCCTGCCTGAGTGGACGTACCGCCGCGCGTCCAACGGCAGAGCTCAGCCGTACAGCGTCAGGTACAACATTGTGTATGTTTCCGACTGTCCACGCCCATATGGTAGTGCTGCCACTAACTTCTGTAGTTAAGGCCCCTGCGGCATACGTTGGCGACTCGGAATGTTGGTTTGCAAACCCTGGCAAGCGTGACGGGGATACTCCGCGGATGGATCCGCTCTCTTTTTGATTACCATAGACGGTTGTAGCGGACGCTTTCCCTGAGTCTATGATATTGGCGTTCTCTTTCTCCGTGAAAGTTGGCTTACCTCGCTCTAGTGGATAAATCACCCTCACTTAGCATCATCGTCCAGTATATTCAGTACAGTATCTGTTTTTGGTTCGAGGATGTGCCGGAGCTCTCTCTCTCTCGTGAGTCTGATACACGCATCTACAGTACATCCAGGCATACACCGAACATTGCACGAGCACACACCTGACCCTAACCCTACCGAAATTAACTGCCGCGTAGTACGACGGTAGTAACGTTGAACGCGCAAGTTTAGGTTGCCCGAGTTGACGTTATTTGTGTATATCCAAAGGGCACAAGCCACATGGCCTCAAAGGGGAAAACACTGATGGGCCTACAACTCTCGTGACTCTCCTGATTATTTTATCACCGAAACACCACCCCGGGCCTTTGAATGATGTTACTCCAGGTTTTTTACGCTTGTACGCCTTGATTGTAGTGTGTTTGATCCGTGGAGGTGATCAGCGGGTTGCTGTCAATCGGCACTGCTTCTGAACGTCGGCTGATTGCTCAGAGATGGACAATATGGCATCCTGGTGAACACCTAATCATCAATCAACAGTATTGTCATGCTCTCTGTAGGCATGGTTCCTACAAACATTCAGGCCCTTTCCGCCGCTGTCTGTGAAAAACCCACGGTTCTTACGCCGAACTCCCAGACACAGCGAGTGGAAACTCGGTTTCCCGGACTGCGGCGGGGAATCCCAGAGCCCCATCAACCTGTCCGGCAATGTCGGGGCTTTCGTTCAGGTATCAAAGTAAATAGTATCAACCGTCCAAAGGCTTCGCCCTTGCTACTTTATCATATCGATGGTTTTGCACGGGACTCGGCTGTATATTATGTTCAAAACCTATGCCTTGATTCCCGATTAACGAGCAACAGTTATGCGCGCTGATGCGTCGCGAAACGATACAAGATGCTGTTGTAACTGAATGCATGAGAAAAAAATCGCTGTCGGAGGAAGATTTGTTACCGTAGCATATCATTCATTTCTCAAGAAGGGGCTCGAGATACACCATGGGTGGTGCTGGTATCAAATAAACATAAAGTGTGACGTACCAACTACACGAGTGCTTTCCATATTATCTAGTGTCGGCCGCATAATTAACTAATGCAGTGTGTGAAATGTCGAGCTTATGTTCCACACGATGTTCAAACCCGACCACTTTACTTGGACGGAAGTAATGACGACGTGCGTCGGCGATATTCCCCGACGTCTCTATTATACCTTATACCTCTGACCTAGGCAACTTAGTACGTCTCCGAATTTTCCCGGGGCTGTAGTTCGAGAAGTGAAACGACGATGGTTGGTAATCGCTTCTCATCACCCATTACAAAGCTGCTCGAGCTAATAGTGATTTACCGTGCCGGTCGTCGTCCTTATCAAGGTAACTGAGTTCAACCTGGATTTTTTCGGAGCTGACTGTATGGTGAACGAGTTAGAATTCGAGACGAACGGACATGTTTGGGAGATGAGCCTCAGCATCGATTGCATCCTGTCACTCATATGCGGTTGTAATACTCGTGGCGGTGACAGGGATCACAGTTTCGTTTTGCTCTTGAAGCTCTATTCCTAGAGCGTGGTGTGGGTTATTGAACAGTGGACTGTGAAGTTCAGGCAGCCGACCGTATGCATGCAAGATATTGTGCTATTTTGTACTGCATGTGCTGTGCGACGCTGTGTACAGTAAACGCGTGCGCCGCTGGTAATATCTCCTTAAGTTTACAACGCTGCCCACTTGATCCTTCTGCCTCATCCTAAAAGTGACGAACCCTCAAAACAAGGTAAACGGTCGCATGGCCCACAAAACATACACTATATATACAACGAATACCCCGTAACATATGGGGTTTCATACAATTGTAATATTGGGTAGCCCCGAGGTATGGAAGCCCCGCCAGACCCAAGATATGTTTCAAATGCACTGTACTCTTGGTAACGCTGTGGTTTTCCCCCCTACATGGCTATTCTGGTGGTCTCTGCTACTGTCCTGCATGATTTCACTTGCTGTGCTATGTACTCTGCCTTCAATTCATGCTCTGTGTTGTACTGTATTCCATGATTTTCTGTGCCAGTCCCTGAACTGCTTTTATGTACTAATCGAATACGGTGCAAGCCTGCCTAATTGTCTCATTCTGTACAACTGCCCCTCATGACGTTTCTTTACTGTACGATACTGGTCTGGTCTGTCGAAAAGATCGACTTCAGCAAGTGTACCGACATCTCCCATCTCTTGTTCGACGGTGGCCAATACAGCCTGGACCAGGTCCATATCCACTCCCCTTTCGAGCACATGGTGAGATACGAATATGTTTTGTTTGCAGTTGATCTCCGAGAAACAGTTTTAGAACTTTTGCTCCGAAGCTGACATTCCTTGGAGACCCCCCTGTGTAATAAGCAGCTCTTTGTGTTAGCGACTACAGTAGTTTGCTTCCTCGGACGGTATATACCAACTGTTGTATATTGAAGTCGTACTCGACGCTGGCAAGGGCGCCATGCGGATCGATAGGGCTATGACAGCAACAATAACCGGGTATGGGACATATTGTCAACTTGGCGCGCGGTCGTTCCTTATCGCTCCGACCCCTACTTTGTTCGCTCGGGTGTCGTTCCAACGCAAGGGCAGCGGCACTGTGCTCTTTACAGCAGCTGCAATATACCTGAAAAAACAACGACGGCTACTAACTTCGCGTGGTTGTGCTGCCCCGCCGTATAAGAGCAGATTGCAGGATCATTGCACGACGCCGAACTCCATCTTGTGCACACGCGTGACAACCCGGATGGCCCAGAAACTGAGCTTCTCGTGGTTGGCCTCCTCCTGGACGCGAATGAGTACGGCTGGAATGTTAAGGTATGTATGCCGCCGATCAATCAAGAGGTCAACAACTTCGAAGCACACAATATTGCTTATCGTGTACGATGTAGTCGTTACTTCTATGACCTATAAGGTTGTAATTCGAACCCCAAAACTTCGAAGCTTGTCTACAAGAGATCAAACAGCATTCGGGGTCTCGGCATACATTTGCTGGCCTTCTCGATTCTTCAAAAAAAAAAAGGCCTCCAACGACTGACGTACGTAAACGTTTCGCGTCTATGTGTATGGGGCCTGAACAGGTAGACAGCTCAAGCCGCTGTGGGAGGTGTTGGGTTCCGGGGCTACAACGTTTGACGGAGGCATCAACCCGTACGACCTGATACCATCTACCATTGCGTACTCGCACTACATGGCATCTCTCACGACACCTCCCTGCAGCGAGGTGATGACATATTGTTCAGGAAAACTACGCTAGGTCGACCCCGAAGATGTACAGACAGTCGTGGCGCGCACCCGTGGCAAGCAAATATACGACGTCGTCGTGTCGTTCACACTTCTTGGAAATCAAGTTGTGTATGTAATGCGTAGACGGTGTTCACGTGTGTCGTCTTGGGATGTCCGACGCCATGTCAATTCACCACATTTTTTGCAGTTGTATATGCAGTTCAAAGTTGCTGTCAAACTACCTCGACTTCGTATCGCGATCAGATGATCCATCTATTCTGGTGTGACACACACCAAAACTCACCTCACCTTTTAATATCCTCTGATATCTACTGGAAATCACCCATAGAAGAAGTAACACACGAGACATGATTGACATGTTTAGTAAGTATCGCTCAGCACCTAAACGCCCGTGCACGCCTGTTTCGGTTTTGGTAGAAAAAGGGGCGGGAACAATGCCCACAGCCCCGCCGTGCATGTAACTCTAGTACAGGTGTACTGTAACTGCTGATTTCTGACTAAACGCCGTCGCGCAGATTGTGAGGTGGGTCGTAATGAGCGTGCCAGGCGTGATCGGCGAGCTGCAGCTGAACATCTTCCGCGACTCGGTCTCCACCTCTACGGAATCGCAGGTGAAGGGTTACGACGCTGAGGAGGGTCTGCCATACATCGCTAGTTTGAAATGTACAACGTTTTCGCGTGTTTCCGTAATATACCTGTACACAGAAATGCTGTACTGCAGTAATGCTTGCCCGGAACAAAATTTCCATTCGCTGGCTTGTACACTGCTGACTGCCGTTTATTGATACCATGTTGAATTTGCCCCGACTGCACGTCGTCGAGCTTTGATGCTTTGCTTATACCAATCAAAAGAAGGACCGAACTTGTCCGTTATAACACAACCGAGGTTCGTGTATTGTATGTTGGATGTGACGGGATACGCACATGCTACAGTTCATGTGTAAAAGTCACATTTAACCTGTTCTTCAACCACGTCGTCTGAGAACCGGCTGATAATGCTGAGTGATCGTGATTCATCACTCCTTAAATATCAACCCCGTCAATCGAGTATGTTACTTTGGGTATATTGGCACTCTGCCATAACAGCTGCCACGAACAAGTTATATTTTGACATACGGATGAGTGGATGGTAACGCTTGGTAAAAAAGTTATACGAGAGTCACGTACAACTTGACTTGAAACGAGGCGGTCTGAAAAGGAAGCAAAAGCCGAAAACCTGACCATCCCATCGAACAACCCCATAACCTTAATACTCAGTACTGCCTACAACGATGCCAACTGCTCTGATGTACTGCAGATGAAGGTATTGGCACCACTGTGATGTGTCGGTTTGAAGTGTAGATCGCACGTGGATAAGTCGCCATCACCTCAAAGTGTACCTGGTACTATTCCTTCCCGGTACCTTCCACGCTGTGCTTCCTCGGTTGCATTTTGTGTCGATTGCCCTGTGGTGTCCATGTATTACCGGGATACCGATCGTTTGGTCCCGATCCGCGAGAGTACTTGTGACCAAAGGCAGAAGACAATCAGCGACGTTTTGTTTCCCATTTACCGACGGGACCCATTGGCCAACGTATACAAGGCCATATATATCTGACGTACTGAAGTACTTCCCTCCCTTGTTCGTTTCGTTGGGTACTACAGGTGGATGAGCGCTCGAATACAAACCGCCCAGCTCAGGCGATCAACAGGCGCATCGTTTACATGGTGTGAGGGTGCAACGTATGCAGGTTGTGGGAACTGAATTCAAGCGAGTTGATCGTTGATACCAAATACATCGCTCCAGAAGGTGGACAGACTGTATCAATACCAGTGGGTAACAACTGCAATTGCGTGTGTAAACTAGAGGTAGGTACTTACACGGGTACGTATTTGCAGCACAAGCGAAGATGGCAGATAGTCCAGGTGGTAACAATACACAAGCTCGGACCCAGGGTCCGCTATTTTGCAGAGGGATGAAGTATCGGGGGCGGCAATATTGGGAATCGAAATAGCCCTTGCAAGACTTTTCTCCTGTCGATGCCTTGGGCGCCTCAATGTATGTACAATATATAAACTGCGTACAGTTGTTGGGTGCATGTTTGTTCCATATAACATATATACAGTAATACCAAACTATGCAGGTATAGTGCACAGTATATCCCCTCAGACTCTGGTCCCTATATCCTGCTTGGCTTTCACCTTGTGGAGGTGGGCCTCTAACTCTGAAGACACAACCTTTGCGCGAACCGTGTTTGCCAGCTTCACGATGACCAGAAACAGCACCTTCACTCTCAGCGAGAGCATGGTGATCCACTCGATCGTCGATGTTGTCCAGCTCTTCGCGAATCGACGTGAATAATAGGGGAGGGCGGTGATATGGATAGCATTTTTTCTCGTGGGTGTATCCTCGCCGAGTTGACACTCTGGGTGCGTATATGGATGTTGACACGAACAAAATATAGTAGCAGTTGGATGACGTTATACTGTGAGATAATTGACCACTCTGGCATATGTGGGCCGAAGTATCGATGATAATAGTATTGGTGGAAATTACTGAACTACGCGCACTACCACGTACATAATAACTTGCCAGTTGACCCCGGGTAGGTACCAGGACACATGAAACATACACCAATATTTAGTCGAGGTACACGTGTATCATACTGGGGCTGTTCTTGTCATTTCTCGCAAAACTAGTCTACTCTAGCATAGTGTGTGCTTGGAAGTCCCTACATGCAGAGTTTCCCTGCCGGTATGAGTAGCACGATCTCTCCCTCTGTTGTACTTTTTTGTTTGCTGTAGCTGTTTCGGCCGTTCGTTGTCTACGGTAGCTGCTTTCAGCACGAAAACGCCCTAGACTTCTCGCGTTCTAGATTAAAATAAACGTGTTGGGCAGCGACGTTACGTAGTTTGTATCAGCATGTGATGGTGCTCCTTATACGGTATTCATTTGGTGCCGGCGTGGCATAGCATTTCATGCCGTGTGCATGCAGGGTATATATTTGCCACATAACGAGGCACATGCAGGGCTCGCATCCATTGATACCACATAAAAAAGGTTGTTCAGTAACATTGGGTTCGTCGAACCCTGTAAACTGCATATAGGTTGTATCGCTTTAAGTTGATGCCCCCGTAAATACCATTGGTCGGTTTGACGAAATACGTGCCGAGCGTGGACACTAACGTTGCGTATGGTGCACATGCTAGACTTATTTTTGCAAGAGGTTCCTCAGATGCCGGTGTGAACTTTCGTGGTGTCTACGTTAAGGACCTATGGAGTCATGGGCAGGGTGAGTTTGAGCAGCCTCGAAGTCTTTAGATACACCAGGAAATGCTGAACTGATATCGTCATACGGAGACGGATGGCACAGTAGTGTTTGGTGGTTTCGAGCCAAGACAAGGCGACATAGGAGCGGTAAGGTGTTTGGTGCGCCCTTGTTAACTTTTACCTAAGTCGAAATTCGAGCAGTGAGATGATATGTTTTTTTTTCGCTCGGTCATGCTCTCAATTAATCAAGGAATTCATCAACTATGTGGCGTAACGTTCCGTCAATTGGTCAAGGCATTTTCCGCTTTGACGTCACATCCTCTTGACCGTCTGAGCCTCGCGCTCTGTGTGTATTGTCTATACACCGCGGTTAAATTCATGTAGCTTGCAAACACGAAAAAAAGCAGGAGAATGGCATGATCTATAGCCTCTTTGCTTGCAACCGTGACTGGCTGCACGCCAAACGCAATGGAGAACACCCCTTTGTCTTGCTATACGCGTCACAGAAAACATCATCGATATCGGAACGGGGAATAGACGGGCAGGAAACAACGCACTTACTTTCCAACGTGTACAAATACAACATAACGGTGGCAATGAGGCGGTGAACCGCCTCTACACCCTTACGACACAGCCTAGCAAAGCCAGTATATCCGATGCGTTATCTCCTCTGCGAAGGGACAGCATAGAGCTCTCGTCTCCAGCCATTCCATTGGTCTCAAGGTGTCGCTGTAGTCATGTATGACAGTTATCGTCCTTGGCATGTAGTAATCTCTTATCCCTTTCCACGCATCACTCGGCGACAACGCCTTCTGCATTCGAAGTTCCACCATCGCGTATACCGTCGTTAATTCTATCATCAACCCGTATACAAGTCGCGCACGCGGGATCTCTTGCGGAGAGTGCCTGGAAGCTATTTTCTCCTGTGACCTCTCCATATCACCTACCGTGACAGGGTTAGCGCTGTCACTCAGTACGTGTAGGCAACCAAGCGATGACAGGTAAGATAAAACACTTACTGCGCCATATACTGAAGTAGGCGTCTATGTTATCAAACTACGGTGGTCTCGACTGGGTTGAAATAGGGCGGTAAAAAAAGGGAGTGACATGCCTGATTGCGCTCCCAGTCCAGGTGTCAACACACTGAAGGCTTTTTGTTCCCTCACAGCTGCTTCTCCTGTTGTCCCTCCCTCCGTTGTTTCTCACGGCGCGTCCCTGTCGGTGTGCAGCCTCTATTACATTTTATTTATTTGGAGGACCTCATTCTTCTTTCTGATCTCTTCCGTCTTCTTCTCACTTGCCACTCGCTTCCATCAAAACTAGACATGCCATCAGAACTAGACATGCCATCAAAGCCAGACATGCCGGAATGCTCCCACCTCCCAAGGTTAGCCTTCGGTACGTTCGCCAAAAAAACATCACCGGCTCACTAGTTTGTTGGTTGATCTCTGGAGACATAGACGCAGCTTGCAGGGGAGCGCGTGGTTGTCTCCAGACAATAACACGTAACTTATTTTGCATATTTCACTCGAGATGTCTAGCGACAGCCCACGGTGAAGCATGCACGTGATATTCCACAACGTTGCCAGCACCAACAATCTCCTGCTTGTCCCGCAGGTTATCCGCCTATATCTCCCACTCTTATAACTCCGCATCAGCATATGGAACCCGCTGGTGTTGGATGGAACATCTCCGTCGTGTTCTTGAGCACAAAAGATAGCACATGTACTCCTGTACTGCATGGTTTTATGTTATCAGTGCGTTGTGCTTGTGCTTCTGTATTGTACTTTTTTTTTGTTTTTTTGTTTTTTTCTCATCCCATTTATTATCTTCGCCCTTCTTCTCTCTCTCCCTCTTCAGTCGTAACTCAGATC
>JBBMHQ010090541.1:0-10743 GCA_037834295.1 Postelsia palmaeformis | reverse complement strand
TCCGCTACGATTTGATTGGTTCATCGATGATGTATTATGTCAAACCCAGAACGGCCAAAAACCACTTTTTTCGCCCCGAAAAACACAAATTAGCAACCCTAATAGTAGGATGCCATCTATACTTACACCGGTGTGCAACATTGAACTTGAAGTCTGGATAGTAATCGGGGCACCGCGTCACGAGCCCCTGTGGTTGATAAGTTTTGGCGAGAACGTTCGCGGTGATGCACTAATTCATGCAGACAATGCAGAAACCATTTTGTTTTTGCTGTTGAACCTACGGAATACCTGATGTAGCTGCTTGTTCCCTCTTCAAGGACGTCCACATGCACTTGGGCGCCACCTTCGCCTGCACATGAATACGCCAGACGAACACCGGGTGGTGAGATATGACGCACTACCCGCACGGTTTCAGCAGAGTTAACACCTCATCAGACTAAGTAAACTAACGGTAGCAGTATAGATATGATTGAGTGTAGTTCAGCCTCAGTCAGGCAACGAAATCCGATTTGTATTCGTCTGGAGGTCGATATGCGCGTATGCACTCTTCATGTACTTGCAGCTTGTTTTCGGCTCTTGGCAACCAGGTTCACGATTACACGATCACAGCATCGTGGATAGTCGACCCATTCAGCGTATGTGTATTGAATATCGATACACCTCAAGCCGGACAAGACCTTAGGATCGGCAGCGAGAGTGACACCCTACCGCCGTGCTCCTCCTATGATAACTGCAACGAAGCTGGCATACAGGACTCTGTGTGCTGTGTGTTGTCTTCACATTGAATAGTTTTTTCTACTGTGAAGGTATTAGAGCTATAAAAGACCGATCAATTACCCAGCCCAGATCAATCCTTGATACACTCCCCCCCTCTGAACGCAGACAGATATTTGGGGCATCGGTACTGTATCGGCCGTACGCTGACCTACCCGCTTCGTTTCAATACCCGGGGAAGCGCTATACTGAGTATGTTTAGGGGCGCCCGCGCAAGCGCTTCTGTAAAATAAACGTACGAAGTGAAATTCGAACCAGTGTCCTCGACGACGTCAAATGTGAAGGTTTACCTACTGAGCAATAGGGGTAAAATATTGATGGATTACCCAGCCCAGGGTAATCCTTACAACCCCCCCCCCTCTCTGAACAGCGGGACCTTTGGGGCGTCGGTACCGTGTACGGTCGGCCGTACGCTGACCTACCCGCTTGGTTCAATACCTGGGGAACCAGGGAGATATGTCTTTATGGACGCACGCGCAAGCGCTTCTATACAAAAAAGGTTCAAAGTGAGGATCGAACCCGTGTCCTCGGCGGCGCCATATGTGATGGTATTACCTACTGAGCAATAAGGGTAAAAGATGGATCGATTAATCCTTATAACACTACGCAGCTTCATCAGTACAACCAGTGTCCGTTCTGATTCTTTTTCCTAGAGATATACTTATTATGGGGCCACAGACTCTGAGACAGAGAAAAACAAGAACAAAAAACGGTCGGGTAGATCAAGCGAAATGTCAGCGTACCGGGCACGAGAATACAACAGCACAATCGAGACCAGAAAATAAGAACAAATGTGCATATAAAAATATGCATATGAAAAGAATCATAACGCAAATGATGCAAGGAGATCAGAAAGGCTGCTAGAAGGAAAGCATACATATTCAAGAAGGATAGATAGCTGCTGCACGGACCAAGTAACACGAAGGAGAGGAAGATACCGGCAGAAGTACGGCGGGGAGGGGAAAGTACCGGGTATCAGGTACTGGTAAATGGTACAGTGGTACCTGTCGATACGTGAGCTATTCCATTGACGCTGGAGAGGGTGACAGCACCCATATCGCCAGCTGCGTGCACTTTGAGTCGACCATGGCATGCCGAAACCGCAACATCCCCCGCTGATCTTATTTGTGCTGCTGGTGAATACAGCCCTCCAATCTTCACTGACGGCTCCTCACCGGTGGCATCGATGCCTACCTCAGCTCCGTTGATCAGCCTTGCGCAAACCTGCAACCAAGGACCAACACATACTGAATTTGAGGGCCCTCTTGGCGCTACGTGTGTACCATAAATACCAGGTACTACTGCTGTGTGCTGTAAACCTGGCGCGGATAAAACGCCACAATGTGTTACAAAACGCCGAAACGGCAAACCACGCAGGATCCTTTGGTCATTCAATATATCTGGAACGTACAGGTGCCTCACAGCCGTTGCAGTCTTCTTTCTTTAGGGTGTACGTACGAACCATGGATGTGTTCCTGGTATTACTTAGGTACGGCGTCTCCGGTGGCTTGGTAGGTGGTCCGCGTGCCTACTAAGATCAATTTCGTGTGTGCAAGTCTCACCGAGTGTATACTCGTACGAATGACTTTTTTTTTAATAAAAATCGACGAGCGGAGAGCGCGAAAGCATGAGCTGGCAACAATTCGATGGAAATCGACGAGCAGTGGGAATACTGAACCCTATGCGCGACAAAAATGGAGGCGTCGCGGGGGGAAGAAGGGACGACACCTGTGGCCAAGGCTTGTAGACCGCTGAGGGTAAAACCTCCTACGAGTTAACCTGGAAAGTGGAATTGATAATAAAAAAGTGTTATCTGGTACGGGATAGTATACCAAAAAGGTCGTCCCCTATTAATAGGGTGTTTTTTTTTGGAAACTGCGGTGTACGCACTACTTTGTACCAGGTATGCTATGCCGTAGTAATAAGTACACGATTCATACAACTACAGTACGGACTATTAATGACAATAATAGTTCGTTTAGTGGGATGTGTTCACCGGCATGTTACGTAGTAGTATCACAATGGTTACAGGTACGAGTACGCGTCTCTCGTACACGCTTGTTTTTGAGCAGCATCAGCATTGCACTGCAGTTTGCGTTTGTGCAGCTGCTCTCTGAAAGTCTAGCCTGGCAAATTCCCGGTACGCAGAAGGATAGTGAGGCGCAAGGTTGAACTGCACGTACTACAGCAGCATTTGGTACTGTAGACGCTGATCGTAGTACAGTAGTGCTGCTCACCTTTGTAGCGGCGATAGCCACTTTCCCTTCGAGCTCGTCCGCATTCACACCTCCGCTGCCTGTTGACAGTGCGATGTCCTCTCCTCGAATAACACCCACATCAATATCGCCCGTGTCCAAAACGATTCGGCAGTCACCCTTCATCTTCTGCAACACGGAAATACTGCCATTCCCAAGTGACAAGTCAATCGAAAACAACTCCGGAACAATGACCTCGATAAGATAGGTCCCTGGCGTAGCCCATTTTTCGTCATGGACTATTGATATTTCTTGCAAAACCTCGTCAGCCTTCAGCGACAAACCAACCCTATCGGCATTCAGGTTCGTCATCTCCGACTCCTTCTCCGTGTTGCCGTCATCGTCATCTCCACCAGTGCTCTCTGCAGGCAGTCGGGATACCGCGATATCGCAGCAGTCCTTCCACTGGGTGGTTATCTTTATTGTTCCTGATGCCTTAGCCATGCAGATGGAAAGATGCCCACCCTGGCCGATGTGGACTACTGTGCTTCTTTTGACGGCTGTACTTGTTGTACTCGTGCATAGAGCTCCACGCGCATCGCGTAAGTTACGTGGAATGCGCGAATTAGATAGCATCCGCACTCGCGACAGCCTCAGCCACATGCCTTCGGCTCTTTCGACAAGTATTGGAAGAGCGCGACGTAGAGGCTGCCGTATTACCCTGCGATCTGCGTGCGGTACAGCTATGCGGGTGACCGTGTGCTGTGTGGCGCAACTCTGTCAGTCCCCACAGTGCCACGCAGCCCAGTAGAAGTAAGGCCCAAGCACCAGAGCATCGGGAGCCAAAAACAGGGAGCAGAGCGGCGGAACAACGGGCGGCACAATCGATTCCGGTTGAGTGTTCATGATATTAATAATTAAATTTTGAATCTGCACCTCACACTTCACTGACCTGCACACCTGCACGGCTGCACGGCTATAAACACATCAGGTCAGCTATCAGGATGGCTGGAGAAAGCCAGGAAATAAGTGAGGAGAGCTCACTCTACCTTCTTATACTTTGAAACTGCTCGTTACGGCGCACGTGCAGGCATGTCCCCCTTCACCAAGATTGCACCGCATATATAAAAATAGTCACAGCGTCACAGCGCTGCACTACGCAGACACACCGGCCGCTGCTCGAGAAGAGCACGAGGCACGGTGTGGTGAGCGATAGATGCGCAACCTTGGATCCTTCACCCCCTTGCCCTCTTGTGGGTTCAAGGTGAGATCTGTGAACTATTTTGCATTGCATTGTTGCGCGTGTATAACTCTGCCAGTGTTCCAACCGTCCATTGTCCTACGTTTCATACGGTGACAGCAGTGGAGCAGTAGGTGGCAAATAAGGCAAAATGTCAAGCAAGGCAAGTTGTGCGCTGTCAACGGTGTAGGGTCCAGTGTTCCACACTAAATCATAGTAGTTTGGTATCAGCCAAGGCATGCCAAGGCAAAGTTGCTGTCTGTCAAGGGTGCAAATTCTGTCTCCTGACATCTTTGGTAGGTAGGCGCAATTCGATGCGAGTCGTCGACGAGGACAGACGGAAGGGCCAAAGTCTTCTCGCGATAAAATGCAAGGCAAGAACCGTAGTGGGGAGCAGGGATAAGAGCCTATTATACTACGCGACCCCTGATTTGAGTTACGACTGCGGGATTGAAAGGAAGGACAGAAAAAAGAATGGCGAAGATAATAAATGTGATGCGAAATTAAAAATCCAAAGTAGTTATGTAGTGTATTTGTAAGGGATAGTAAATAACACCATGTACGCCCTACCAACTGAACTGTTGTAGAGTACCAGTACGAGCAGCAGCAGTGTCGCACAGTAGAGGTCCGGCACTACTGTACGTGCACGAGCGAAATATCGGTTTTGACGCTCAAACTGGCGAATATTCTACTGCAGTACTGATATGTTTTCGTATGTTACGTGCAGCAGTGTACACAAGTGGGTACACTACGATGCACTGCTGTGCCGTGCTGTACTTTTAACTTTAAAGTCTTAGGGCCGCTCTTAACGAACCAAAAAAAGTCACGATTCTTGACTTTTTGGCATGGCGGAAGATCACGACCCGTGACATTTCAGTTCTGACGAAAAGATGTGAAGAACGTCGCATTTCGTGATATTTTTAAATTGTACAAATTCCACAACGGTTTTGGCGGGTGAAGCCAACTCTCGCTAGTAGGGCACGGCCAGGCTGGGCCGACTGCGCCTGACCTGGCCTGTGATACATTCGAATCACGGGCCGAAGCCTGACCCAGCCTGTGAGATTCCAGTGTCACCGACCGTCGGCAAAACCCGGTCCGCGAGATTCCAATCACACAGGCCGTCTACCTGGCCTGGCCTATGACACTCTCAGATCATTTTCGATTTTGTCTTCGAGCTGTGGCTCCTCCTCCTTTTCGAAATTTCGAGGCCAGAACGTGCTTTTCAGCCCGCGCCCAGCGGTGACTTTGGGTAACCGTCTGTTGTCCGCAGGTGGCGTACGAAGCTGAGTCTGCCATGCCCCTACACCGGCCTACGGACACCGTAGGTGAGCGTGGGTTGCGTAGATTTGCCTTGATCAGGCGTACTTCGAGACACGACAAAAAGCCACAAATCGTGATTTTGTTCGTTTTAGGGCAAAGCTACAATAAAAGCGAATTAGAGAGTGTTTTCTTAATCACGATTCACATTAAACAAAATGATTCATGAAAAAAATCTCACGAATCGTGTTACTTTTGTTCGTTGGGAACGGCCTTAACGTAGGGGAATAGAAAGCGCATGTGCGTCAGTGAGAGGCGTAAAAATATCGTGCTCGTTGCCCTACTGGTAAAAGGTTAACCAAATACCTACCCAATCTAATCCTATAACGCCCCCCCCCCTTCAAAACAGCGGGGTCCTTGGTCGTCATATGGAGCCGCACATGCCTACTCGTAGTCCGAAGATGTTAACAATCTCTGGGAACCCAGGAAGAGTGTTTTATCAAAACTCTTGACAAGAGGAAATTCGCTTTATTGTTCTTGAAAACATTTTTTCATGGTGGACGTGAGATTCGCGACCTCACGACCGACGACTCATGTCCTGCCGACAACGCCATTTGTCAAGGTCCTAGCTCTATGGGCTACTGGTAGAAGGTTAACAAATAACCTGCCCAATCTAAAGCTGAAAACAGTAGTGACAAAGTCAGCCAGTCAGTCGGAAGCGAACGCACGTGAGAATCTGCTGATCACAGCTATTTAATTCCTCTGTCGCGCGTTGGATTGTTCTGCGAAGACATCAAGCAGTACAGCAGTAGCATATACGACTCATGGAGAAGAGCAAGGAACGTGAGATCTGCACTGTTGCGCTTGTTCTAAATTTGTTGTTGCAAAGAGGGATCTTGTCAGGACCAAAATGAGGACGCCACATCGTCGCTTTCGCTGTTTGCATGTTTGTTTGCATTTGAGCACAGGCTTGAGCGAAGAGGGCCACA
Organism: Postelsia palmaeformis; assembly: GCA_037834295.1. NCBI lineage: Eukaryota > Phaeophyceae > Laminariales > Laminariaceae > Postelsia > Postelsia palmaeformis. Next base: position 4,288 of record JBBMHQ010090541.1, on the reverse strand, counting down.
GCGAAAAGTACAGCAGTAGTACCAGGTACTTGCATCCCAGGTATACAAAACTTACAAGAGGTACGTGTCTATGTATGCAAGATTTATCTATGGCAATATTTGAAGCACGAAAGATACGTAAGTGAGCAGGGGTCCCATCTGACCGCTCTGTCAGGATCCCCTGGTTTATTACGTTCCTGCTCTACGGCTACATGCATATCTGATACCTGGTACGCATTTTCGTATTTTGATACGATTCGATACGAATGGTCTATGTTGGTATCTTGGCGTCAGCTACCTGCTGTGACTCATGGCACTGGTTTTATTGAAGCCGAACAGTTTTATAGTACCGGGGCTGCTTAGATGCACCCATTCGTGTACGAGAAGCTCTCAAGGAGGCAACAGGGGTACTGTACATTGTATAATTTTAATAGCCTGTATCGTCGTATCCTTCATAAGGTTCACACCCAACAACATGTTATTAATAGCCGGGGGAAGCTAACCGCGGCATTTAGCGATATGATCCGTTACACAGATCCCGATATTTCCTCGTCGCCGCAACGAGTACCACTCCGAGAGGCGATGTACCTGGCACCAGGTACCATTTTTACGTCTGTAGGTGTACTGTTGTCTCATTCCGACCTCAAAAACTCCAAAACTGCACAGACCGGCCTGGAAGCTACTCGTGCTCTACCTGAAGCTGGCGGTATCCAAGCAAACAACAGAGGCCGAGGAACGCCCAGTTCTCTTTGGTCGTCATTCGCCAGGATAGTTAGGTACGTACAGGCCCCGCCCAGCCCGATGCTGTGAAAAAACAACCCAAATGTCGTGAAACAGGCGAAATAACAGAAACCAAGCTCGAGCACCTCCATCCCCCCCCTCTACGAATGTGCACGAAATATCTCCACGTTTCCTGCCAGAGCACGTTCATCGGCAATCAATTCAATCAATCTACCGTCGCCTATCTTCGAGAATCGCTCTCAGCGTCAGCTGGTGACAGTATGGCTATGAAGTACTACTGTGGTATTGTAGAAGACATCACCAACACCGGACGGTCGCACGTGCAAACTGCTGCAATCTCAACAATACTAATAGTTACGTTTTTTGGCACAGCTGAAGGTAGCTACTGTTGTGCCTGCTCGTCAAAACAAAATACGGGCATAACATGTACGCGAAATGGTACCTAATGTAGTAAAATATTGCATTTCGCCTACTCATTTTTTCATGCGCAACATCGATTTTATCCAGCTGTTTTTGCTTCGTACTTCCTTTTTCCTGATGCCATCCGGCTCTCATTGTAGAAGTGTTACCAACTGAGGAGAAATGTAAACCGTCTACCAAGTAGGTGCCTATCAGTAACCCTGTGTATAATACTCCACGCAAAAGGATCGGCACGATGTTTTGGATGCGTATATCTCACTCCACATAGTCGCACGTCCTCGCTCAATCTCCGATCTGAGAGCTACGAATAGGGACAACGAATAAGGGAGAGTACTCTTGATAAAAAAGCGCAGGCATTTCTTAATTTGCCAGATCAGCGTGAGGAGGCATCGTTGCTAGATGGATGGGTGGGTGTCATGGTATTCATGATCCCGTTTCCGTCTATTGTCGATTAGGCGTGTTTCTGATGGAGCGCGCCACGTAAGTAATTAATATAACCCCCCCCTGCTCTCAGGACTCTCTGAGAGTCTGGAAAGTGGGAATCATCAACATAAGGTATCTCAGTCTTTGTGAGCGAGCACAAACGTCTTGCTCGACCTGTATTACAGTAGCCGGGCCTGCCCCGTACTGCCCGTTTTGTTTTCCGGTAATCAACCTATATTCAGGCATACTATCAAACACGGCGTCGACGTAGACACGTAGACCTAGATCGCGTGTACCTGCTCTCTTTCACGAGCCAAAGCTGCCATAGCTTCGGCGAGTATTGCTGGTTGCTCTGTCTTTTTCTTTTCTCTTTCCTTTTTCCCTGATTTTTTACACTCTTCTTGCATGAGTCTTTCAGAGAGTTCTCCACCGGCTCTGCCAACAGCCGGTGCGGATACCTTCCCACCCACCCACGAGTTTTTGTAGACACGGTCGAGGTCCCAGTCCCAGAGGGCACTGGCCGCGATGGTAGCGATGCTGGCGGTACGATACCTGCAGCAGTTTGCCTGTCTGCAGACTTGGGAGTAGCCCCAGACCTGCTCGCGTAGTTGGATCAAATTTGTAATATGTGTCGAAACTTCCATCTATACATCACCACTTGTTTGGACCCCCCCTCCGCCCCTGGCTCGCTCGACCTCGGCGTGACCCCCCCCTCGAACGTTCACGCTGCTGCTGATACGGCTCACCCCAGCCTGACCTCTTCCCCAGCCTCGTGTGCTGCTGTAGTCTCCCCAGCCTCTTGTGTAGCTAGTGTAGGTTTGTCTCCAGACGATTGTTTGCTGCAATTTTCGTCTTTCTCTGCGGTCTGGTAGCTTTTCCGACGACTACTCACACCCCCGCGTGTAGCCTGGGCACTCGTTCACCGTCGATATCAGCTGTACGCTCACCCGACATCCTGACCCCTCTCTCGTGTGAGCCTACTGCCGCTCGCAGGCTTGATGCCACCGCGACACCACGGTCAGACCTGCCTGCTGTTACAGCTCAGACTGTCGGTGTCCATCTCACGGCATCGATTGCACAGCCATGCGTGATGGATGACATTCGGATGCCTACTGAATCTCTGCGTGAAAACAGCGAACTTTGATTCGCGCCTGCCCGTCACGCATTCTCAAACCAGAGTTTGTCAGTACAGATACCCCGTCCCTTCAGAACACCGTAGCGTCTCGCCTATGTCAGCCTTCGGGACAGTGACTGCCGAAGCCACCACCGCGCCTCAGAGTAGTTGCCTCTTGCCCGTGTCGGCCTTCGGGTTCTTGACCGGTGATGCTACTGCTGCTGCCGCATCGGACGGCTTGGTTCCTCGGAACCCTGTTAGCTCCCCAAGACCCCCTGTGCGCTACCCGCAAACTCTAGGCCGGGATCGTCCAAGAAACGAACGATGTAGATGGCGGTAGTCGTGGTGTGGGCGGAGATCTTGCCGAGCCACAAATGATGGTCGCGAGCCTTGTACCAGAAGTGGGCGCCGACGGGGAGGATGGTGCTTCTGAAACGATTGGTCCAATCTTGGTGCGTGACAAGACTGTAGCCTGGAGACAAAAATCGGGCGCCCTGATCTCGTGAGAGTTCTCGCTGGGCAGCACTGACGCACATCCGGCGGTAGAACCGATTTGCCTGTTGGAGATGGAGTGGCGTACCTGCCCAGTAATGAAGAACGTGCTGACTGAAGTGCTGGAGGTCCATCTCTCGCTCCCATGAGGGCTGAAGAAGACCTTTCCAGTGGGTTCCGAAGAGGACGGCGACAACGCCGCCCCAGCCACGTACCGACCGGTGACTGGTGGTTTTCTCGACTTCGAGGTGGTCGATGGACGCGGTAACGTCTTCTTCGGTGACGTGGTATGGAGGGGATTTCGACTGCCCTACCCAATGGGTGCCGAGGTCGACTGCGATGGATCCGGCGGCGACCCGCCGGCGAAGCCGGCCAACCACTCTGCCGACCTGGCCCCCCGTCTCCTTCTGGTTCTGCTGAGTAGACCACTGACGCCCCGGCCGAGACGCTTGCCGGCCCTGTCCCTGCAGTCTATTCGGCAGCGTTGACGCCCGCCCAATGGGCGGCGTTACCCCCCACGATCCGCGGGGATATTATCATGAAGGCTCCGTTATCCGTACAGAAAGTCCATGCCATGATGGACGAGGAGGCACGCATGCTACAGCAATGCCTGGAGGACGACGCTTCTCGCGAAGCTATCACCGCCGCCACGTCTCGTCACGCTCAGAGCCGGGCGAGGACGGCGACCCTGGAAGCAACAAAGGCTAACTCCGCCAGCAGCTGGCGGCCACCGACCGAGACTTAGCGCAAGCCCTCTCCTGCACCGAGTCTTTGGACCGGGCATTGGCGGCGGCCGAGAAATCGGCACGGTCCTTCGCGGCCAGCCGGCGCCGACCTCGGCAGGCTGTCCCTGCCCCAAGTCAAAAGACTTAACCGTCCTCCCCCGACCGGGATTTCTCTTCCCCCTCGTCCTGGTCTCGTGATGTCCTCTTCTCGTGCAAGTGTCGCCCCATCGACTCCGCGTTCACGGGTGTCCGCCTCAACGAGTCCACCTCCCCCGAGCACCTCGACCTCGGCGCAACCAGCAAGTCCGACATCACATCAGGACGGCCGCCCAAGCAGTGCTGGACACCTTCGACAGTTTTCCGGGGGCAACCCTCCGATTGGTGTTCCGCCAGA
>JBBMHQ010090530.1:0-10744 GCA_037834295.1 Postelsia palmaeformis | reverse complement strand
AACAACAACAACAACAACAACAACAACAACAACAACAACAACAACAACAACAACAACAACAACAACAACCAATCAACATGGGTGCCGGTGTCATGACCCCGGCATACATATCATACACCCACTTACCCTGCGGGTGTGACGAGCGTGGGATGCGCATTGGAGACCACGCGGTTGTTTTCACCGAAAGAGCTTTTCGGTGGACACACGTAGCGATGCGCCCGGAACACACAGCATAGCGGCAAACAGCAGTAGCAGCACCACCAGCACCAGCAACAAAAACAGTAACAGGATGGGAGCGTAGGCGTTGGGTGGCGGCAAGCAGCAGCAGCAGCAGCAGCAGTAACAACAACAGCAACAGCGGGGGCGTGTGGGCGTCGGCATTGTGGGGGGCAAAAACGGCATCCGAAACGTCAGATAAATGACTTCACAAGGTTGTTTGAAAGCCCAACACCTCGGCGGATCATGATCTATCCATCTGCACGTAGATCATCTAGTTCCTGATCTGCCGTTGTGATCGGTTGTGCAGGATCTGCATACGTACTCGTAGCACAGATCCAACCTGCAGTAGGAAACAAGATCAGGCGTATTGTACAGGTCCCGCCCCCCAACACATGAGCTACGACTGCATGACCGTAAATCTACCAGAGCTGTATCAGTACAGATTGGGAATAGATCTATCTGCGTTTAAAATATCTAGATGATGAAGTAGGAACCGATGATCTGTCCGCAGTGTGGAAAAGTTCCACCCCCTCCGGATGTCCCGCAACGACGCGTGGCCGGAAGAGGTTATATGGGCTAGGTACACCAGCAAATCCATCAATCCTCAACGTATACGGCACAGGTGCACAAAATAGGCTTGGGTCACCTCAAACGCCCTGCAGCGACGACGCCGAAGTTGAACAAGAAAGCTACGACATTCACGCGCGCCCAGTCCGACTTTCTGGTCGTCTTCGCACCATCGGAAACAGCGGCTGACATTCCAACCGAAGAATAATTTGGTGAAGATGGGGATCTAGCGAGGGGTGGGTCGAGGCTCTGCGTATAGCGATGTGGATCAAGAAGCAGCTGCGCGAACCTGGTACTCTGCGCCTTTTTAGACGTTTTTTGCTCTTGCGCACTATATATCTTCCCGAGTAGATAAGGCTTTCGTACTCTCGTGAACTCCTCCGTAGTTTAAATTATTGCGAACAGAAAACACAGGCAGGATAGGATGATGCCTCTCTCTCGCCCCAGGGCAGCCGCTGTACGGGCGCGGCGATGGACCTCTACACCATGGAGATATGTTCTGTCTTCTCCGCGGGAGTATATGGGTCTAAGTTGCCTAGTAATTTCCCAGGTGGTGATCGTTTACCTCTTGTTGGACTACGTTGGTAGATCGAATTCTGGCGACAACGACTACGAATATGACCACCCCTGCGCTCAGCAGCAACAGCGACAGCAACAGCAGGGGGAGCGGATATGGAATGGTCGACCTAAACGACGAAGTCTCTATGTAAAGGCGAGCGAAAACCAGGCAACGTGCGTGCCACAGACGATTTCTCCGGGGCGGTGCTCAGACGACGCTGGAGGGCTGCAGCGCCCGCAGGAGATAAGTCGCGAGACTTGCGCCTTCGACCTCGAGGAGAACGATGTCGTGTTTGGCGTCTGGCACAGCTTGGCAACGGAGGCGAGGCTGCAGCCTCTGCTGGACACGTGGGGTACGCGGGCTCAGATCGTGCTGCTGGCCTCGTCCGTCGGGGTGCGGGAGAGCAAGCTGTTCGAGGAAGGAGTGCCGGGCTCGCGGCCGCACCTGCTCGGTGAGCCATGCTAGTTGCCACATTTGCACACGGCGGTGGCTTTTGCGTGAGGTGCTGGTCTTCTCTGTTTGTCCGCGTCGGGATTGTCGGCAATGCTCACCAAGCGACGGCCACGACTCGGCGCGGCATGAGACCCAGCAGTGTTCCACTGGTTGTGACGTTGTGACACGCAACCTCTCTACCCATGGGGCAAGGCGGGGCTGGATCGCTTCTGCTGTATCATAGATCATACCAGGTATATACGTATATTCAGAAGAATTGTCCCAAGACTTGCAAACATGTAACAGCGTGTGCTGCTGTAACAGCGTGTACGTATGCAAGAGCCCATAGGTACCACTCCTTGCAGTACCCGATACCCGATACTCCGCAACGCAAGAGTACAGCAATCGTGGTCCCACTTTAGTGCGGTCGGTCCCCAGGCGACTATAACCATACTAGAAAGTTGGTTCCCACCCTAAACCCGTTTAGTGCGGTACCCCACTTAAGAAGGATATATATATGGTAACTTAAGATTTAGGCTATAAATACACGTGTTCGTTTGGGTACCATTTACAGTTAGTGCTCGGCTGCGAAACACGCACGCATTCATCATCACGCGCGGCCCAAACGTTGTAGTACAACTCAACTGCTGTGAGCAGTACCTGGTACCAGTATATCGTACTGCTGCAGAATGATAATGTCCAACCAGCTCTCTGCGACGCAATCCAGCACACTGCACTACAGGTTGATGGCTCACACTAGTCATGCCCTCCCGAATTCAATCGCTAACGGGATTTGCCTCTATCGGAAGGCTTCCAGCCTTTCCAGGGTCGCGCCTCACGGCCGCGCGCGTCCTCCGCTTTGCGCTTCCCCGCCCTCGCGTTTGACGCGTCGTGGGCGGCTGGCTTGACGTCAAGGCATGTCGTGCAGATGCGGTGGAGTAGAATATCACTGTTGGGATCCTCCACTTTACCACAAATGCCATAAAGACGGCCACCCCACCCTCCGCGACGTTTGGGGGCCTTGGAGGGCGTTGGCGTGCGGTTTGAAATCAGGCACTGCTGTAGCGACAGTTTCATTGAGAAGAACACGCACGCACCCCTGCTTGCCACACATGGCAGATTGTTTACACATACGGTCGATATACTGCCAGCTGGGCACTGCAGTCCTGTCGATGTGTGCGCTGTTCCGTATCTGAGCTTCTTCTGTACGTACTGTAGTGGTGTGGAGGCGTGACGGTCCCGCTTATAGCTCAAGAGGGACCGGTCACACTTTTGAGCAGGGACCGTACTCAGGTGGGATAATGGCGTGACAAGCGATTTTAGCCGCCCCTGAGTGGGACCCCGTACTAAAAGGGGACCACGAATGTACCTGTTGGCACCTGATACCTGGTACCAGGTACCAGGCATATGATAGCTCTGCACAACAGCTCGCCAGGCAGCTGCTGTGTACCTGGTGGCTAGACATTGCACCTCGAACGTGATATTGTACCATGCTCGAGTTCCCTGGCATTGCTCCATACCCACATTTCATCACTGGGATACGAAGTAGAAGCCAAGGGAGAATGCACGCCAACTCCTCCTCCCCCGTGCTGCGGTTCCAAGTTCCACGCGTGCGACAGCAGCGGGCGTACGTGAAACGATATCGTATACCTGGTACATCTGATAGGACCGTGACCGGTGTGTTTCCCTAGTGTCAATGCCTCGTCCCCCTTACGTTATGATATCACGGTCAACATGTAACATCAGTCACGCGCGGCGGGCCGTGCCCTAACCCTAGCCCTACCACTGACCACCTAAGAAGTTATCTATTGTGGGAATTGTGATGTGTTCCCACGCAGATGATGGCAGAGGCTGACGCCCACCGACGTTAGTCGATGGTGGAGCTCGGAGAGCTTATGGCAGCGAAGTACGGCAGAACTTCAGTGCAGAAGGCGATGCTTCGATGTTGTAAACACGGCGCTCGCGGCCAACACGGACAGATAGAACAGAAAGACTGGTGGTAGTCTAGGCAGGACGATAACAGTACCCAGCAGTTGACAAGGGTAGCTACGGTACCTAGAAGAGCCAGAGAGATTTCAAAGAGTGAGACTCGTGTACTCGACAACATCGGATATCTACGAATGCTAACACTAATTCCTCCGTATACGCTACATGCCAGTCGGCACTAATCATACCAATCACACATGCTTCTACTCCATGGAGTACATAGAATAGTGCTACTGAACATTGATCACAAACATAAGGAAGATGCGTGAGCGTTTCCATAACGTTATCGGGATGAAGCTGTATGTTTTTTTTCGTGTTATGCCCCCTTTTTTGTCGAAGCAGGGCCCAGTCGTACCCCGTATAGCTGGTACTCTAACTGTGCCTGTACGCGGCATCGGGGGTGGTCCGGATGCTGTACGGAGCCTTGAATGTTCCTGAATTTTGCCCCTCATTCAGCGTGCATAATGTTGCGTGTTCTGACGACGCGTCTTGCGGGGCCTGGAGTTATCTCCGACTGGTTTGGTGCCCTTCGTCTGGCAAATACGTCGTACGTTCCAGTCATACGTATGAGTAGGGTTCGTGAGTCTTTGCGTTGACCGCTACGTACCCATCTGCCCTTTGCTCATCGGCATAAAGTCGCCTGTTTGCCAACAGCAGTATCTCACACAACAATCGTTTCCCGTAAGGCGAGTTTCGTCGTACAGATCTCTTCGACGCTGGCGCGGTCTCGGAGAAAAAACTGAGACGTAGCAAGTAACTTGGACCCGGATATGCCTGTTTTGTATTTTGTACATGGTAACAACGGTAGTTTGCTTCGATAACACTTTCGCGTTCTTCGTAGCCACCAGGGGCGCGGGGGGCCGAGCCACCAGGGGCGCAAGGGGCGGAGCCACCAGGGGCGCGGGGGGCGGAGGGCACCGGTGACGCAACCGTACGAACCCGGCTTCTCGGCGTTAGGGGCGGAGAGGGGGACAAATCGAGTGGACCCGCGGTGCTCCATGCCGAACGATACTCGCAGCCAAATGTGGTGCGCGACAACAGCCACCGCCGGCTGCACATATACGAAGACACTCGCAGAGCCTGTGCCTGAAAACCTTGGAAGTGTTCGATTCGTGCACAGCAGTATCAGCGTTAGCAGTATATGTTGTGTTCCGTCTTCGCCCCCGCCCGCTCCGGTAGACTAACACTCACCACCGCCGCTGCTACGCTCCGTCAACCCGTGCAGACACGGGCGTGGAACAGGACGACTACTTTAGCACGCTCGGCAAAGCCTTCGTCGGCCTGCGCCTCATGCTGGACGCGTACCCGACGAAGAAGTGGTTCGTTATCCTCGGTGACGACAACTATGTTCTCCTTGACAACTACGTCAACGTTCTCTCAGCTTTCGACCCCGACCAGCCGTGGGCTCTGTCGCGCATGGTGCACAGGCAGAAGTTTGGGTGCAAGGTGAGCTTGTAACGGTGTTGCTATTGACCACAGCTGCAGTCAGCGTCGACAGCAGCAGCGACAGCAAGCTGCACGTGTCCATGCGCTACGCGTACTACTGGCTGCAGAAAATCAGCCTACCGGTGCTTCGCTCCTGCTATCTTGTATGCATGATCAGGCATTTTGCTTTCATGTACGAGCTGTCCGTCGTCGATTGCCCTTTGTGTCAAACGCTGACTGGTCCTGCTCCTGCTGCGCGCCAGGTCGCGGGGGGAGCGAGCGTTATCACGAGCCGAGCGATGACGGGACAACTCTCGCCGCACTTGGATCCGTGGTACCAAGGCATCGTGGAGCGGTCTGGGGGCGATGTCAACAAGGCTCGCGAGGAGGACAAATTCCACGACATCTCTTTTCAGAAGTGAGCTCCAATAGTTGTTGTAGTCACACGTATTGTCAATAACAATTGTCAGCACGTCCGGTTACAGTACGAACAGTGATTGCGGTAGCGCCGCGCACCACTCGAAATACGCGTCCGGCTTCTCGCCAGCTACTGCCGTTCTGCCTCTGCTGCTGCTGCTGAGTGTTGTTGCCGCCGCCGCTGCTGCTACATTGTCGATGTCACACTGTATGGACGCTTTCTCCAAACAAACGATTCCTATTTTTGCGTTCGTGGCGCATGTGCGTATCCTCGTGCACTTATAGGGGCAACACCACCACTGCTTTCAGATTCGCTTTATTGCGCGGATCGAATAGGCTCCTCTTTTTTTACCGCTGTCGGCGCATCCCTGTGTTGCATCTTTTACTCGCCACACACAGAAGCCGCCCCCTCTCACCCGTGCTGCCTCTTGGTCTGCTTCCCCCCCCCCCCTCCCCTGCCGCAAACGCCCTCGGTCCCGCCCGAAAGGCTGGTAGAGAGCATCGGCCACCGCTGGGTACACCTCGACGAGCTGCCCCACGAGCCGCCAGGCTACTACTTCGATTCCCGGCTGGGCTTGCCCAAGGGCAACCAGCTTCTGCCGCGCTCCGCCCTCTTCCACTACGTCCCGGGGGGTTACATGCATTACCTGCACTTTTTGTCGTCCGACGTCTGCACGTGCTCTCTGCCGCCCTCAGAGTCTTCTGCGGCTCTCGCAGAGGTCGCCGTCGGGGTGTACTCGGCCGTCCGGCGACTGTCGAAGCTCGACGAAAAGCGCATCGGCAACACGTGGGGCAAGGACGTCCCTCAGCGCCTTCTCCTCAAGGCAAGCGGCATGGCGTACAACGGGGTTACGGGCGACGTGGCGCGCCTGCACGAGCTCCGGGAGGCGTTTCCCGACGCGCCCTGGCTGCTGCTCTTGCCGGTGGAGCACTTCGTCGTTGCGGCGAATCTTGCCGCGCGGATTAAAGCGCTAGAGGCCGACAACGTACCCGGGAAGAGGGGCCTGCTGATCTACGGCCTGCCGGTCGAGGGAAAGTCGATGCGCAACGGGGAGACCGCCAAGGGCTTGCCCGGAGAGGGGGCGCTGCTCGTCGGCGAAGACCTGATGAAAACCATCTTCGGTCTCGAGGCAAGCCTGATCGGAGGGGTGTTCCCCTACAGGCGACTTCCCGGAGACCGGGGCATCGTCGAGTGGTCTAGAACGATCTCTTGGCCGACGGTGGTAGAGGATGCGGGCTTCGTCAGACGATTGCCCGGCCCGGAGTGGACGGAGGGCGCGGGGTGCCCGGCAACGTTTCCCATGGAGCCGGACCTTGCGGACCTCAAGCCGGAGTTTACCATGTCGGAAGGCGATGCGGCTATGGCCGTGGCGGGGTTCTTGCTGCGGACGGCCACGGAGAGGGAGTGCGTGACGCGGTTAGATGCGCCGAATCGCAAGGATTAGAGCTGCTCGTAAGCATGCATTTACGATAGGTGGTGTGCTGGCGCAATACATAAGGGGAAAACTGCCCTCTTTTGGTTCCAGGACAGGGTGGGAAAGTGATGTCTGTTTTCATCGCTGGACGGGTGTGTTCTGGACGTCTCCGATTTGCGGTTGTCACTGTGTTCCCTAGAAGTTGCGTGGTTTTTCGGCGGCTTACGCTCGGTCGCTCTGTTCCTTTGATTTTTCCGATATGTGTTGTTGTTCCGTAGCTTGGAAACCGCTTTCGACGCAGAGAGTAATTGTACAACAAGTTGACCAACGGAGCAGCTGTATATCCAAGAGGAGCGTACGCGCCATGTATATGGGCAGTAAGTCGACTAATGAAGTGCTACGACTTTGTTGATGTTTTCGATGTGTTTATACTGCTGTTTTTGTACGAAATGCTACGTACGTACGTTTTTGTTTTTCAATGCGCGTACAGAATATCTGGGTATTGATAGTACAACTGCAGTATGCAGGGGGGGAGGGGGACTACTGCTGCTGCTTGCGTGACTATGATTGTTGGAAGGGTTTTACTACGCTTGGTTGCTCGTACCAATATGGCACAGCGGTGGCGTCGGTGTCTCCCCTTTTTTCTATTTTAGACTCGTACCGATTTTGAGTGTTACTGCTGTTGCTAGGTTCGTGGCTCACCACACCAGGTATTAATTATTAATAGCGCTGGCGGGTTTCATTTCATATTTGTCATCTCTTCCCCAATTTACTGGACTGGAGTTTCTTGTGGCGGAAAGCCCGAATAACCATAACAAATAATAAAATAATGGGTCCGTCCGATCAAACTCCGATCCAGGAATAACTACTGCTTTTTCTAATAAACAGGGCAATAAATAGTGCGACCACGCTTTTCAGCTGAAATTCCCCTCTTCCTCCCTCAGACTTTTTACTCTGCACAGCAAAAGAACCTGCAGTCACATCTCGACCCCCGCTACATCGTAGTCGCATGTCGAGTTGCGAGTGAGTTCGAACAGCACCAGGAAGGAGGGGCGACTGCCTCACGTTTCGGCGACAAACTACTTCGGAGTTCTTCTGCTGTGTACTGGTACGTAGGACTCCGTATATGCTATACTCCGTACTCGAGTATATAGTACTACTACTCTGTGTAGTGGTGCTGTAGTTGGCTATTTGTCCCTGCCGGCGCGCCACGGATCGCTGAAAACCATGAATTCTTCTGCTGAAAATCGCGAATCGCACGCGCATTGCGATGCATTACAAAAATACTCTCTTTAGCGAGCCAACTTTCGTTAGACACAACTTGAACGACGATCGATATCCGTCCCTGTGGGTATCCTCTACAAGTAACTACAGAGCATCAGTGTGTGGGACCCCGAAAAAAACAAAACAAAAATGGATACTGAGGGAAAAAGCGTAAAATAGGTTCTCGTAGAGATAATGATGCGTTTTTATAATTGTTCGGACCATCAGGCTTCGAGGCTTTTGGTGCATTCGCTGTCGTCGTAGGCTTACAAGTTAGTGGGAACGCCGTTCCTGATATAGGCGGCTCAGAGGGCATATCGCTTCATCTTGCTGTGAGATCCCCTTCGTGGGTCCAAGGTGAGCTGCGAGAGAATTTTTCGCGACGAGAGCGGCGAGATAATAGTCACGTAGCTGTAGAGAGGCCTCAGTTTGTGCAGGAGTCTCCAAAACGCCAAAGAACCTAGAGGATGATAGTTTCGAAGTTGGTGTCGGGGCTGTTGTCAAGAGAGCGTAGGTCGTGCACAAAGAAATGCCTCGCAGCTGAGCCATCCCACCCACTCTCGCGTTATTTATGGATGCGCTGGTAGCAGCAGGCTCCGCTTTGACCGAATTTTCTCTGAGCTTTGTCCCCCACTTGCATCATCACGGGATGTCGTCATCCTCACGTCGGTTCGAAGTGTATCGTTTTCTTCCTCGTCCCCTTCCTCCTCACTGAACGGCGCCATTCCCGTTACCCAACACATGGGTCTAGGAAAGTACTCAGGCCCTGATAGCATTCCCTAGCCTAGCCTAGCTGCTGGGCTAGCCTACCCCCCCCCGCGCCCTACCGTAAGCTACTCGTGTTGATATCTCTAGACTTCGACGTACTACCGCTGCTGCTGATCGTCGTGCCACCCGACGCCAACAGGAGATGGCGAAATGGTTTCGCTCTGAAGACATGGCGTACGTGTCCATCATCGTCAATGAGGATGCTGCGCACACGTGCATATCCGACTTGGGGAAGCTGGGCATGATACAGTTCACGGATCTCAACCCGGACCTCACCGCGTTCCAGCGGCGATATGTAGCGTACATCAAGCGCATCGATGAGCTGGAGCGGAAGCTGAACTTCTTCGGGGAAGAGGTCTGGTGTGCAGTATGCAAAGCCTTCGTTTATTGTTGCGTCTTGGAGAGCGAGCATATACTGAGAAAATACTTCGCTGAAAAATAGGCTCGAGGTTGCAACTATGGAGGGGTCTCACTGCTGCTGCTGCTGCTGCTGCTGGTCTGCACTTCGTCGGCAGCAAGCAGTAATGCTGTACCACTGACGATGTCTGGAAGTCACAGAACGCGACAACACCTGGACCCTCCCCTTCCCTGCAATGTCTACGCACTTGGTATGCTCGCGTGGTCTTTGCTGTTGAGGCGGGGCGGTGGTGGGGCTACTGCTGTAGTTGACATGTTGATCGTCTCGCAGGCCGACACGACTATTTTTAACATCGAAAGAAACTGATGTAAATTAATACCGGTACCAGGTATCAATAATGATGGTACTGACTCGATTTCCCGATAGTACCAGTACTCCTTTAGAGTACTTCTCTTTACGACAACGATGTTCAACATTTCGAACTTTGCCGTAGACTACCTCTGTACAACAGATGAGACATGGAGCATGTTGCGCTTGCACCGGCGGCGTGGGAGCTCAGCGCCATGGCACACGACGTGTATGGCTGCCCTGTGTGCGTGCGCAAGCTAGCCTACGACACCGTCTCTACTCGCAGCTCATGTCCACAGCAAGCCTTTCCTGTCTCCCTATTCGTTGGCGATCTATTTTGTCGAGAATTTTGCATGTGAAAATGTACCGCTTTCGCGTCCCCCCACGCTGACGTACATATGATCTTTTACCATAATATTCATACGAGCTTACTTTTGTATTATACGATACGGGTATTGCATGTATCATGCGTGGGACATCCCGCATCGCCGGTCTAGATTTTGCTCGGACTGGCCCGGTACAGCAACCTTGACTCCAACTCCTATTCAAATGACTGGCTTGTATCAATAATAGCACTAAAACTTGGAAGTGCGCGCCATTCAACACGAAGGACACCATGACGTTGGCTACCGCCGGTGGTGCTGCTGCTTCTGTAGGATAGATATTAATAGTACCGGCAGCAAAAACTGTCGCTGCTGTTGACTTGCGCTGCCGTACATCCTACCCTAGGCCCTCCCAGCACACAACAGACAGCACCAGAGTACGATGCGTACCAGGTATGTCATGAGTACCCTGTTATCATACTGCTGTAATTACCGAGGAGTTATAATGACATCCTCGACGTCAACGGCGACCCTTCCAGCCTTACTTGCATCCTCCCCCCATCATCGGTGGAAACCCGACGTGCTGCGTCCCGGCGTTGTAGGGATGTGAGGGTCTCCCTATTGTCATACGACTTCGGCCATATGTAATCATGAGTTTAACCCC
>JBBMHQ010090529.1:0-23392 GCA_037834295.1 Postelsia palmaeformis | reverse complement strand
CCCCCCCCCCTCTTCGAAGCTATAATCTCCATCGCAAGTCCACCTCACGAGCAGTTCTTAGTAGGATGCAGATCACGCTTTATGATACTCGCTCAACACGCCACGGCGCTCCGCGCTTGATGCAATGTCTGCCTGGTGAGTGAAAACCCGACGTGCTCCGTGCCGGCATTGTAGGTATGCGGGGTCTATGGTCATACGACTGCGGCCAAGCCAAGCAAGACATCGAGTACACTCCCCGCCACCTTCGACCCTTCGACGCTGCCATGTACATGCCATACGCGCAAAAGCGGCTGTTAGTATGATGCAGGTCACCTTTCGTGCAACTCGCCAAACAACTCACAGCGCAGTCGCGCTTGGCGCAACCAGTATCTGCCTGATCTATGAAAACGCGATTTGTGTTCCGTCCCGGCATTGTAGCATTGTATTGGGTTAGAGATGCTAGGGTCTATGGTAATACAACTACGGCCATGCATGACATCAGTAACCCCCTCCCTCTAGGGTAGTTGGCGCCACAGTGTCATCACTAATCACAACTGGCCCAGGCGAGGATTTACTAGGCACAAATCGAATTTAGGAGGGAGAAGAAACGTTATGTAATACATTCAGCACAAAGGATGTGAAGGATAGGTCAGTAAAGTTTGTACTGAAGAGATGTCGACACTGCACAGTACCAGCAGTAAATTGTTTCCTCAACTATCGGCTTCTCCGCAAACCATCGAGGGGTTAGGTGGGCAATTCCTCCGAACCAGGACATGAGCAAGTTGTGGTGTTCCCTCGTCAGCTAAGCCGCCTCGTGCCTGAACGTTGAAAACAAGTCCCGAAACGACGCAGCCTCGTAAAGCATCACCAATCGCTAAGCCAAGTATATGCAGAGGCTCGACATCGCCTTGAACCCTAGGGTAACCTTTTGTGATCTAGGGAATTCCGACGGAAAATGGCGGCTGAGGTGCGCCCCAATACATGTACCTGGTACCACTCTGTCCAGAAATAAGAGGGTCCTAAGGGAAACCAATATAACACCGAAACTAGGGAAGGGTCCTTACATTTCCAGGAAGAGTGGTAGATGAGTTTCATCAATATACTGTAGAAATGTTGCAAACCCTACCCTACTCCTATTACAAGTCGAACCGAGAGTGAAGTTGTCAACGGTTGGCATGAAATCGTTAAACATTTGAGTCAGTACATCCGTCAGAATAGTGGCTTCCTGCTGTAAGAGCCATCTCGAGCCACTTTGCAAAGGTGAGGCCAGCGGGTGGGACCCGCTTCCCAGACCGCATGGTGAGGTTTGCGACCACCGAGGCAGTTGGGATCGTTCAAGGGTATGCTTGGCAGGGTATTTATACTACTGTACCGGTATACTATATACTGTAGTGAACACACTGGGGCTACTGGGGTGCCTACCCAAGTCTGAATAGAACAACTCGGCTTGGTACTCGGGTATCTCGGAGTATCTCAGACTATATACACTACCCATCATAGCCTTGGAAGCGCTCACAAAAATGAACAACAAAAAGCACCTCTCAAAGGCGGAAATCCTTCCAAATGGTCAAAAACCCCAACGCGAGCAGAAGAAAGTCCTTGTCCTCGACCGAAACCCAGGATGCATTCTGCCCTCGACCGTTACATGTGCTGTAATCGGATGATATGATAGGACGCGTGTTTTTCTACTTGACGATTACTTTGCTCTCACTAACAGGAACGACTTTTCTTTTCGCAAGAGTCTCAACCCCCTAGCAACTGCAACGCGCGCTTTCATGAACAGATTACTTAGAAATAGAGCCAAAACACTTTCCAGTGGTAAACAATGGCGAATATATCGGAGCTTCATCTTCAAAATTTCGTCAAGAGGAAAAAATTATTCAAAGAACAGCACGCGTATGTATGTCGTACCTATTTCAGTCATTTTACGTACAGTTTTAGATATAACCAACTAACCTTTACGTTGTAGAGACGAGGGTTGCTGGCTTGTCGCATCATGGCGAGGTTTCCTTCGATAGACACGTCCCCTGCTGCCGCGATGGGCTCCTGCAAGTAGAACACCTGTCGCAGAGCGGGAGTTCCGGCGGGAGTTACGATTCAACGCACGGTGTCTCGGCACTCCATTCAATTTCCAGCTTAACTCGCAGGAGGTTTTACCATCAGCGGCCTTCTTCTGGGCAAGCCGTGGTCACAGGTGTCGTCCAATCTGCCCCCCGGGACGCGCCTTCATTTTAGTCGCGCATAGGGTTGGTTCAGCATTCCCACTTCTCGTCGATTTTCATCGAATGTTGCTGACTCACGCTTTCGCGCTTCCCGCCAATCAAATTTTGTGCAAGAAAAAGCGCACGAACTTGATCTTAGTAGTGTCGGCAGGGGTCACATGTTGGCAATGATAATAAATAATATGTACTGGTGCTGCTGTGTGCATCGACAGCAAACGACAACGTGACCATTCATGACAAATAATTGAATATGGTAAAAAAGCACGACGACGACTATTGGAATCAAAGGGACCAGAGACATGCCAAGCAAGGCAAAACGTGAGGCACGCGGACCACCTACCAAACCAACGGGGACGCAGACATTCATGCAGGTATGTAAAAGAGGGAACACTTCACGCACTGCATGTGGAGTTGACGGGTTTACTCTCCCGCACAACTCGTACGTATGCTATACCTGGTATAATAGTATAGGTGGTTTTAGCCTCCGCGGTCTCCTAGACAAGCCCCGTGGACACAGATGCCATTTTTTCTCCCCTCCCGGATATAATGTTTTGAAGTCTTGCTTCCTACCAAGGCAATATGTTGCTGGCCTTGTCTCTGACATGTTACGCGTTCCTCGGATTATTAGGGTAAGGGTTGGGGTTGGGGCGACGGGGATGATTCGGATGAGAGGCATGGGGTAAAAGAAAACAATCGAGACGCCCCCCCTCTCAACACTGAGACCTCACGGTGGCCGAACGAAAATATCGGTTTTCCGTAAATTATATCCCTACACATTCATGATGCGGATCGGTGTATCACAGGCGCCTTGCCAGCACGGTGTTTAGGTCTATCGCGCAACATGTTCAAACATGCTTGCGCTCACCCTCACCCTAACAACGGCAATACGCCCTTAACAAACTGCCTTCAACAAGCCCTTATAGGGAAAAATAACACAGATATGTCAAGAATCGATACCGATCGATCTCAGTGCTTTTAGACAGCGCCTCAGCGCGAACAGGGGATATAAAGCTTTCTCTGGCTTTCTAGGCCGCACTCTCGCCGGGTCTCGTTGCCGGCCTCCGCCGCGCGCTCTCGCCCGCACGGAGTCGACGCGGCCCCGAGATCGTCGAGAGTGGAGGTGCCGGACCTCCCTCTCTGGTGTAGATGCTGGTACTCGGCTGAAATATCTTGAAGGCTCGGGTATGTTTGCGGGTATAATAACAGGAAATCAAATATCGGCTTTTTTCGCCGATCCTCGGTCTTCGGTCTCTTCAACGCCCTCCACCTTGCCCTATTTTCTACGGTGGTGCCCGCCTTCCCGATAGCGAGCTACATACATGGCTGCGCTTCGCCAGGATTCTCGTGGTTTCGATCGTTTGTTTTTTTCTGGACGGACGCTGCTGTACGTATATACAGTAGCACATCCATATGTTGGCGATCTGTGGCAACGGTTTGTGACTGTACAAAACAAATCTCGGCCACTTTCGATTCGACTCGGTACAATTGAATCACACTAAGAGGGACTGCTCCACTACTATTAATACCAAGCATGATACCAGGAAGTTGGTATCGTACACTGCGAGCAGCTGTGGTTGTTCTCGCCCTCGCGGTAGCGAGCGACATGCATGCCTGCGCTCTGGCTGGACCCTAGTGGTTTGGATGGTTCGAGTGCTCCTGATACGTATCATTTATGTTTTTACCTTCGCCTTATTTTCGTCTGTCTCTTCAATTGAATCATGACAGTCTGTCCGTTAATATGGAGAGCGTTTGGGTATTGTTCTAAAGGTCAAGCAGGACATGGTGGTATCGCTTCCCGTACGATGTATGACACCAGACTGACCCAGTACTGAGAATGATAGCCTTTAATGTGTGTGGCTTAGTTCGATGCTGTTTTTACTGCCACAGCTACTGTACCACTACTACGGGGCCCTCTACTACTGCGGTGTGGCTCTGCCCACTATCCAAATGGCAAGTCACATACATACGTTTTGGTCGGACCCCTCTAGCTTGGATTGTTCGACTGCTTCTGGTACGTGGATTTCTTCTCGCCGAAGTTATCTGTTTTTGTTTTTCGATTTTTTGTTGTCAATTTGTATGTTCAATTGATTCACACCAGTCTGTCCGTAGGTGTAACATCGTTTGGGTATCAATGGGGAGAATCAAGCGCAACTTATATTTACGGGCATGGTGGATTAATACTCATAAAATGCCAGGCTGATCCCTTGCTGAGAATGCTGGCAGTCTGTCTTGGTTCAATACTGCTCCTACTGCGAGTACTCACAGTACTTCGGCAATCTGTACTGCAGATACTGCACGGACTCCGAAGTATTTTGCTGGGGTTCGTTCGGGCATCGATAGCCGTACTCGCACTAAATATTTGGGCGGAAACTTCCAGCTTTACTACTAATGGTACTCTCGCGGTCAATACTCTCATACTCGAGTAAAGTCGCAGTACTAAATTTTATCAAGACTCCCGGTATACTCGGAGTAAAACGTACACCGGGACGATCATCTACTGTATCTGTGCACTGCTGTGTGCCAACCAGCGAGTGTGACAGTTGTTATGAGTTCGATGTTTTTACCACCGTACCGCTGCACCCAAGAGAGAGGTCTAGCCTTACATTTCCAGACTGTCTACCTACTGCAAGGTCTGCCTGTTGAGTCCTCGCGCTGGCATGCGAGTACAACAGTTCAGCACGCAGTAGGAGGGTGTGAGACGTCGGTGTGATCTTTGCTGTTTGTAAAAGCAATCAAGTGCCATCCAGAGTCCGAGAGAACAGAAGCAAATACTGCAGCAGTAGACTATAAGGCCAAATCTCAGAAAGGCAAAGCGCCTCTGACTGAGAATAGCATATCAGATTGAGTGACCGAGCAACAGATATGACGAGCATGATGAATGATGCTCATCAATGAGACCGATATACCAAGGATACACAATATCATAAGTGAGCCTCGCTAAGAACTTTGGACGAGACTGAGTGACACAAAATCGCGTTCATCATACCGGGCACTGCACATGCATGTACCCCGACGAGTATACATAAGGCTAGTCACTACTCCCTGTAGTCCTACAACACTTACACGCAGCATTACTTTTTTTCCTGCATCAGATGCTGTTGACTTGATCTTGTACGTACTACTGTAGTAACTGGTATTAAACTATCAGATCTGTGATGGTATCACGTATTAGTAGCCATAAAGAGACGTAATGCATACCAGTACGACAGCACGTGACGTGTTACTAACGGAAACGTCTACGTAGATTGTATCAGTACGAGGAGACAGACAGTTAGGAGAGCACGTGACGTACTAGTATTGCAGTAACGGAAACATGAACTAGATTGTACCTGTATGAAGATACATGGTTCAGGGGACAGTCTGGCACTCGACTGTCCCCCCCTGTCGCACACAGGTACCCTAGTTAAGCTCTCCATGCTAAAAGCAACCAGAAGAACTTTCCCAAGAAGAAGCGTGCCCTGGCTAGCATCCACATCGCTGTGTCCTGGGGACTCATGACAGATCTCATCACGATACAAATTGACACTAAGGTATACCAGGTACTTCCCCATCTGGAGCATGGCTGCCGGTAGGCACCCATACGGAGCCGTTGTTATTGAATGCCGGTACATACCACAGACTTATCCAACACGTTGCCTTGTATTAAGCAGGCTGCCTGTTCGTATGTTTACATCAAACATCCAAATGAGTGACGGTGATGCTTCGAATCGTTCCGGTGCAAGTTTCCTACGTTCACTTTGCTTGAAGCTTCAGCTTCACTTCGAGCAAGCAATCGATTAACAACCAAACACCAATCAACAACCAACGAGTGGAAAAAAATGTGCTACTGTAAAGTCAGTACAGCCGCCTGCGACCACAGCCCCCCCCCCTGTGTGCCTACCTGCTGTCCCCAGTGAGTGTAACCCGCCGATGGAGATGTAGAAAACTCCACGGGCCTCAACAAGGGGGCGATGTCGTCGCGTCCCCTGAAAGAAACATCGAACCAGCCGGCGAATCCCGTGACGGGAGGGGCACCGTTCTTCAGCGGGAAAGAGAAATCCGTTTGCTCTAGACCCTTCGTGTCATCCAGGGTGCACGTGCGCAAGTCCAGCTCTGGCCGTGGGGGGAAGAGAGATTGGGCATCGGTAGCAGGATTGGAAACCATGGTAACGAATAGTTCGGGCCGTGGGGGAGGGCGAGATGAGGAGGGGGGAGGGGGGCATCGGTAGCAGATTCAGAAAGCATATACCTGTATCTCTGGCCGGGAGTAGGAAAGGATGAGCAGAGGGGAGGGGGGCATCGGTAGCGGAATCATGAGAACTGATCAGGCTAACGCCGGGAAAAAGGGAGCCGATGTTGAATACATATCACGCCCCGAACAGATCATGATTTATCTACTGTATCTACTGCTGTACCTTGTGTACCTATTGTTGATAATCTAGTTCCTCGCCTGCCGTAGTGAGAGGCTGTGCAGGATGGCATGCATATCACACATCCAACCCAGGGAACAGGTGCTAGCTAGATTATCCAGACTATACATACGGCTCCCACCCGACAACATGAGCTACATCAGACAGATCAGACAAATCAGACAGATCGGGAATACGTAGTTAAGTCTCGAAAGCTCTAGATGATGAAGTAAGAACGACTGATCTATCTCGGGTGTGATACATTTTTACCGGAACACTGCTCGCGATCGACTCGTCGTTTCGTCAGATCATCAAGATGCCCCAATTTCGTTGTAATTCGCACTCAAAGAAACCAACAAAACAGTCAGCTATTTCCTCACAATATGCCGTACGAGTATCCTGATTATAATATGTGCAGAACGCTACGGGGGAGGTACCGACACACCAGAGATTAGCAACAAAATACTCGAATCAAGTACCGCCCACATGATTACAGCGACACATTCCGTCTACACACGAGCCATAAGTTTATAGCAAAAGCGGTCAACCACAGGAGTTCCATAAATTTGCAGCAACTGTTCGTACCACCGGTACGCCATACGTTAGTATCGGCACAAGTGGTCAGCCACAGACAGCCCATCAAATAACAGCAACATATTCAAACGATAGACATGCTACGCGTCTCTAGCTAAACAATGTAACCACAGACTCCATAAGTCTACAGCGACATATTGCAACCATAGACGTGCCGTACACACACTCCATCTGCTAACAGCGACATACTCCAACCATAGACGCAAGAGCACACACCCTTCACAACGGTTGGCCCCGAAATAACTTGGTGGCCGGCCAGCTCGCGCCATAAGCTACTCAGCGAGAAGAACTCGACGCACTCGGAGTCGTAGGCCTCGTCCAACCCCGTCATGTCCACGCCGTACGTTCGCTTCGCGTGTTCCGTGAACACCGACCAGCTCGAGAGGGCGCTGGATCAGACATCCAAAGAGGACACCAACATAGCGGGCGTGGAGGAAGAAAACGGGTCAGACGTCACTTATTGCTGCATTGCTGCGATGGGCAGGGGGAGAGCGAAAAAAACAAATAAACGTGTTACAAAGACCGACCGTGTTACTGTGATGGGGAGCGGGGTGTGGAAGAAAAAGTACCAATTTAGGTAGATATTCGTAGGACTGGACTGTCGACGGATACCCCTATTACATAATCCTGCAAACGTCCCTGCCTGCCTGCCTGTTTGTCTGCCTGCCTGTTCGCCTGCCTGCCTGTCTGCCTGTCTGTCTGTATATGTCTGTCCGTCTGTCTGTCCGTCTGTTTGTCTGTCTGTCTGTTTGTCTATCTGTCTGTATGTATGTCTATATGTATGTCCGTCCATCTGTTCGTCTGTCTGTCTGTCATCATGGTCTCGCAATCGAGAGTGTTTCAGTCTCGCCTTGTCCCATGGCTAAGGGAGGGAGGGTGATACAACCAGCGGAACACTGGGCCTCTTGCAGCGCCGAGGTGTGGCCGTCGCGTGCTGAGGTTCGCCAATAACCCCGAGGCCATCCTGAGGTACAGAGCCAGCGTTACTGCTGGCTTTACCTTTCAAACTCATCTTCTGGCATCCTATTGACCGACTCCATGCCAGAGGTCGCTGGCTTTTTCTAGATTGTTTTGTAGCAGTGTTGTCTGCATGTCTGTCACCATTGTCTTGCCGTACAGCAGCAGAGCAACGTTCAAAAGATTGTTTGCCGATCATATTTTTAGATACGTCGACAAGAGATCCTCTTGTGATACAGATAAGAGACTCGAAGCAATACGCCGTACAGCAGCAGTTCGAAGTCCAAAAGATTGGTTTCTGATCATATTTTTAGATACATTGACAAGAAGTCCTCTTGTGATACAGATAAGAGACTCGAAGCAAGAAGGACGGAACCGCAGTTAAAGCGTTCGGGAACAGGCAGCGAAACGGGCATGCCTATGCATGGAGCATGAAGGATTGAAAGGGTATATATCGTTGTGTCCAGTATGTAGATATGTTGTATAGATGATACTAACGTGAAGCAACATAATTTTCATTCCACGCGTTTCTGTGAGCTACCAGTGCCGTCTCCGCTCTCAGAACGACCTCTGCACATCAACTCGTGAATTGCAAAGGAGGCATTGCGATCCAAGCTGGTTCCTCCTGCGCAACTCTCTCGTAGGCGAGCACTTTTTTCGCCTCACCTCTGTCGCTCTGAAAGGCATCGTACTGTAAGTATTACAAAAGTAAGCCCATCGCTAGCGCCACGTACAGGACTACGGACGCATCGATGGTGGGGTGTTTGTATATTTGCGATAGGGAGCGGGGGGGGATAAAGAATAATACTACTAATATTAATATGATAGATACCCAGTAGATGGTAGATACCTGGTAGTGGAAGTACACAGACACACCAACAGCAGTTACTGCTGTAACGGGGAGCAGGGAGTGAGAAATTGTTGATGGGTACTTTGAATAGTCTATGTGTGTACCAGGTGCATAGGTATGTATTGCTATGGTGGGGCAGGGGGAGAGAAAGATAATATATTAGTTGATATCAATATTAATAGTATACCAATGTCTAATGCTGTAATCGGGAGTGGAGGGGCGAGAAAGAGGCTTCTGCTGTAAATGGATACCATATCATACCAACTGTATGTAATGTAGCAGATTGGGGTCGGACAAGATCAATGAATGAAGAGAAGGTGTTCCTTGACCCATGCTGATAGGGGGTGAGAGGGTGCTGGCGCTGTCTAGGGTTTGTACTTTCAGCCTCGGAAGGTTGTGAACTTGCACTAGGAGCCGCTTGTCTGTTGAAAAATTGGTACCAACGGTATTCCTGCGGCAACGCAAACTGCGCGTCAGTTGAAAAAAGGTACCAGGAAGCCATTGGTGTTTCTGATGTAGTACGAGTAGTAGCTTGTGCATGCGATACGAACGGTAAGACTGCAGTGAGACTCGCGTGTCCATTAGCAAACCTCTACAAACGATACTATGAAATACTGCTGTAATGGAAGGAGCTTGTCTGCCTCGTTTTGTTATTTTCTTGATGGCTTTATGAACCAACCGTGGTCATCGCCATCAACCCCTCTCCCCCCACGCCTGCGCGGTCACAGCTATCAACCTTTCTTCCGCCACGTTTTGTTGCATTGCTGCAGCGAATAGAGTGCAGCATTTCCACTGCTCGTGCATTTCCATCGAGGTTTACCAACTCTCGCTCTTGCGCTTTCAGCGACACGAGAAAATGGAACAGTATGTACCTTTCGAGTTTCGAGCCCACCGACAAGCGAACCCCGGCCGCCATGCCGGCATGGGAGGCATTCAACCTGTTGAGCTTGCTGTCGCTGTGTCGCTGTGCTCTTGGAAGATCGATACCAACGGTACTACTGCAATACGCAATACTAGTTGCTTGCCCGTCTGTAAAACAATAACAACGTCATCGTTGGCGTAATGCGGATTGCTTGTACCCTGAAGGTCAATACCAACGGTATTTCTGACGTCATGCGCGCTGTATATCCGTTGAAAACACGACACCAACACTACACTGTTACCGAAAACCCACCAATAAGACCGTTGAAAAACATAAATAGAAACCCAACAACGAAAATAACAGGGCTGCTTGGCAAACCAGCCAGCTCGAAAATTGGCTCAAACTGCTGAACGTGAAATTTCAACTGAAACTAGTCTCGAGGGTAGCAAGAGTGGCGAAAACGAGGGCGTAATTGGAAGCCACTATCGTGTGGCCGATTTACTACATATCAGGTAATAGATATTGCCAAATTAATGCAATTGAAAGCCCTCGCTTGCTTTGACTCTAGTATCGCGACAAAAAACACCCCGGGTTTTTCAAGCGTCTAGGGGTACTAGTATCCCGCTCCACGCGTGTAGGAGCTAGATGTTCTTGGATTGTACTACTCTAGTTCGGGTACATCCCGACTTCAGCATCAGCTACCTCGGTAGCCTGGGCTGCTTCGGACGGCCGATAGATTCCAGCAAACGAGTAAACTGTAATTGTCATTTTGGTTCGACATTTTTTCCCTCTCAGGTCCAATAATTTCGGAGGGGTTCGCAGTCAAATTCCAAAAACAAAGGGCCTGAAAACGTGGGTGCGCTTGCAAGTGTACGTTCTATTAACCCGTCTACTGGAGAACTAGGACGAAAAAAAAGTTCGGCTTTGCCCGCGTGAATTCGACTATCATGGTCGGCGCCAGTATGAACCCCCTACTCTCGTACTGTAACGAGTAATGTGGTAGATTTGACCGGCCACCTAGGGTTGCAGTCTTCTTTGTTGTATGTAGGGCAAGGAGAGAGCCCTCACGTGATAACGTGGAGATGAGAGGGGATGAGAGTGAGGCTCTCGGGCGGGCAAACAAGGCTCGCCTCGATTTCAAGGAGAATTGGGTTACTACGCCGAGTTCTCCCACTTCTCGGGGAGATCCTCAGATACGTAGGACATTACTTATGGTTGCATATGTGACGACCATTCTACGAAACCGTTCCCAAAACCTGTCCTTGACACTTTTCTCTGGAGGCCTCAAGAGCTAAAAAGGCTGAGGTCTGACACCAGACACGACTGCCGAGAAAACCTCGCCAACCGAAGTTGAGCTTCAACAAACAACAAAGGTGAATGTTTTACTCGAGTGCTGCGTACCTCATTCGCTCATCGTTTTGCTACTCTGCATTTGTTTATATATGGCGAGCCAGTGTCTCCTGTGTATGATATTTCCCCGCCGTTTCCTCGACACGCCTACACTACTTGCTCGGTTCCTTGGCTGCCAGTGCCCAGCGCTCGGGTCGGGTCGGCAACTTGAACAGCAATAGCCCCCTTTCGAGACAACCCATCCAGTCCCACCGTGTAAGTATTACCAGGTAGTGTGGTGAATATGATTGCCTACAGCCACTGCAAACACCGATCGGACCCCCCCCGACTCATCTACTCGAGGCATCTCCACGAGTATCGAAGCAGGCAACATCGTGCAAGATCCACGGTTGGCACGCGAAATGTATTTGCTTCGCTAGATATGTACTTCGAAGTATGACACAACTAGAGCTACGATGTATCACTTTGTACGGAAATTTTGGCACCAGATGGGTATGTATACCAAAAGCCAACTGTTATTAACCATTCCAGACAGAGAGTAGTACAGAAGAAGCACGGCGGGGCTGCTCTATACACTCTCACCACTTCTACCTCCTACCCGCGTCTAACCCTACCCCTAACCCTAACCCAGCCCTTAACTCGAGAACATGTCATTTCGTCGTTGCCCAATTCCCAAGCCCTCAAACTAGGGTTCCGTTTCCCTTCCCTTCTCAACTACGGCACTCCTTGACTATTTTACTATCCAAGCTTGATAATCAGGCTCAGCACATGCTGGGAATGGCTTACTTTTTGAGGTCGTTGTCCTTGCGCATTTTGTCTTCTCTGTCGTCGACCGCCGCCCAGACCATGGTCGCATGAGAGGGAAACATCATCCCCGTGTCCTTCAGCCACTTGTCTCTGCCCACACCAGGCAGCAACAGATAAACACGTCAAAACAAGGTCCCGGAGGCAGACAAGTGGACTCAAATAAGCACAGCACGGCGGTCATATAAAGACAAGCACAGCACAGCAGTAACGTCCAGACATGCACAGCACGGCAAACACACCATGACAACTACATGAATATAAGCACATCAAGAGAGAAAAGCACACGAATACGCGCATATGCCAATGACATGACATGAAGGTAATGACATGCACATCAGGGTAATCACATCAAGAGAGAAGAGCTCATCGGGATACGCACAAGTCAACGCAGGTACATGAAGACAATGCAGACACATCAAGGGAGAAAAGCTCATCAGGATAAGCACAAGTCAGGGCAGGCACATGAACGAGTCAAGGTAGGCATAGGAAGACGAGCATACAGCGTACAACCACGAAACGCAAATCAAGGCAGACGTACCGCGTGCAGCGCAGCACACCACGAGTTGGGGGCAAGCGAATATAGCACTCCAAATGCGACGGTTGCACATGGACAGCGGAGTATATAGTATAACGACAGACTACCAGTGGTGCAGTATAGGCTCAATGGCGGCTCCATAGGGGTGCAACGTCGGTTTAGTGGCGTCTAGTGGCGGCCCAACAAGATAAAACGACGGACCGATGATGGTGCACAGTAGGCTCAAGAGCGGTCCAATAGTGATGCAATGTCGGCCCGCTGGCAGCCCTTCAATGGCAGTTCAGTGGCCGTACGATGGTGGAACACTAACGATCCAATAGGGTCCAATACCTGGTAAGTAGCGGCTCGTTATTGGCATTTCGTTGATCCGCTTGTGGTGACTGACTGCACGCCTGAGCGTTGCCCACAGCGTGAGAATGCGCAGGAACTACACCGCGACGTGCAAAGCGTGGTGAACAGTATGATACACTCAAGCAGCGCTGACGCTTACTATCTCCCTTCAGCTGCGGCGACCCACGCACCTGGCGACGACGACGCTGTCCAGCATGCTCTCTCTTAGCAAAAAGTAGCCCATCCACTCCGAAACAATAATGTCAACCTACCCCATCATGAATATCGATAGCCGCGCGTGTACCGTGCGTGTCACGCACGAGGCAGAAACGGCAGATGTCAGCGCACTTATCAATGCAGCCATAATTCACAGCATTCAGCGTATTTACCAATTGCAGCTATATACTACTGTAGACGTCGGCGCATATACCACACGTATAGGACAGCTCACGGGAATCCTCGTCCGTGAGGCTGGTGTAACCCTTTTTTCGCCCTTTTCTTTTTACTGCACTTTACTGCACTGCACTGCACTGCACCGCATGGCATGGCACGGCACGGCACGGCACGGCACGGCACGGCACGGCACGGCACGGCACTGCACTGCACTGGAGCCATACTGTCGGCGGGGGAACTCTTCATTAGAATTCAAGTTAGATCGTTTGTCAAGCATAAAATACGGAAAAAACGGTCAAGTACAGCAGAGCACACCAATAGTGACTCTTCATCCTTTTGAGACTTGAGGACCGAAAGGCCACGAAAAAAAATGATGGATAGAGTACTTAAGGTTACACCACGACAGGATCTGCCACACCAACCAAATGCCACATTATGCTACATTATGCCACGTTAGAGGGTGGTGGTCTTAACGCCATAGGGGATGGCTCTTCTCAACACAAAGCAAGGAGTTCTTCAGCAGCATGAACACGTCCTATTGTAGTCGATAATCGTGCTGCTGGTCGCTCTTCCTAGACGGTTGATAAACACACTATATACCCACTATTTTGGTCGCGTTTGCTGAATAATTACCAGGCACCCGGTACATTATAGCACATTGTATATGGGTCAAAAAGGTTCGTAGAACTCTGCAAAACCATCTGGGTCATTGCGAGGAATATAAAGTCAATGGACAAGCACGAGATCGGTGTTGCTAAACACCACAACACCAAAACAATGCAATAGCCCCTCATCGGGCGCTGTTTACTCGTACCATGGTGTGTACACTGCTGCTGTACTGCTGTGTGCAGCGAAGTATCGCTATAAGCATGAAAAAATTAGGGGTATCGCTCAAAGACCAAAAGGAAATCGTTATCCGGAGGGAGGAAAGGGGGGAGGGGGGATGGGGACGATTCAACATTGGAGCCCGATGCCCTACAACCGATGCCCTACACTGCTGGTCGCCGACAACACGTAGCAGCAGCAGCAGTCGAGGTGCTGCTTGCCCAACGCAATAACTATCGGCTCCGTGTCTGTCTACATCTACCTGCAGCTAGCCAGAACTAGCTGCCAAGGGCCCTAAGCATGCTTGAAACCGCACGTACCCTGACGTGGGTGAGGTGCCGAGGGGCCTGACGACAGATGTTGTAGCTAAGAACGATGTTTTTGCTACGGAAAAACACTGTCATCCGTGCTGTAGCAATAACGGCCTCCGTGCTTTCATCCGGTAAGAAGCCAAGCATCAGGCTACAGGCCCCAGGCCTCGAAGGATGGATATGATGTGACGTGACAAGTAGTGTGATGTAATATAATGTGATGTGGTATGGTACGACATTATCACGGGGGACCATAATATATACCCTCGTACCAGGTAGGACCAAATATTGTGAGTTAAAATAGGAAAATGTACAGGTTTTCGTTTACACCGTAGGTTCTATCTACTATGGTCTCCCGCAAATATTAATATTACGGAGGACCATAGTAAGTAAGACCAAATATTGTGAGTGAATTTATCGAAATATATAAGTTTTTGTGTGTACCGCAGGCCCTATCTACTATCGTCCCCCGAAATAGAGTATGGTATACCCTGGTATGATATTACACTGCATTCCAAGTACGAAATATGTACTGCTGTAGTATGATATTATACAAGTGTGATATGCTATGATACCTTCTCAGGTAGTTCTATGGACTCGGCGCTGCCCTGGATGACCTCGATAACGTCGCTCAGACCGTTCTTTTCCACCAGCGTGCGCGCGTGCTTGGCCATGTTCGTGTATTCAACCGCATACACCTGGGAAGCGAGCCGTAATAAAACGAGCGAAATAATAAACACACACAACGGTGCGCTTGGGACGTTTGACAGGTCTGACACTCGGAAGTGTCTGGCGCCAAGCAAACGCAATACTCAAGTACCCGAGAACAACTGTCCCGTGATTTTTAGCTTGGTATTGTTTGGCCTTGCGTGCTTCAATCTCGGTTCGACTATATTGATTGCAGTATGCCGTCATTGCTTCAGCGATTTCCCGTTCATGCCCCAACAACCATCGACTCCTTAGGATACACCTTCAGTACGCATTGAATGCCACACTTTGGTGGCCTCATCTTACACCTACTTTAGCGTGCTTGAATACGGACCAATGTCGTGAGCTCGTAGGTAAGCAATGATCCTAACCCCAACAAACACCAGCCTCAACTGTGAGATCGAAAATTTCGTGGAATCTCATTCTCGCAAACGGCGTGTAATACTGTCCATACTTCGATCGCGCGTGCAAAGGGCTGTGTATGACCTCATCGCGTCAGTGTACGCCATTCCCTATCAGCAACCGAAGCCGCCGACTCTGTTGAAACCCACCATTCTGGCCCCCGCTTGAGCTGCGAAGATCGCCAGAACTCCTGATCCCGACCCTACATCCAGCACCTGAGGCATCCCACGAAAAACACCAAGCGACCAAGTGAACTAAGCGACCATTTAAACTGTGCCACCATCCGTATACTAAGCAACCGATCGAAGTTAGCGACTGATCAAAGTTAGCGACGATTTAAGCACGGTACGACCAATCATACGTTACAAATCAAACACCTCTTGACCAACGAAACACCGAGCGACCAGTCAAACTTAGCAACCAAGCGAACACCAACAATACGGTCAGGCAAGCGACCGATCAAACACCATGTATGCGACCGCACGAGGAAACAACTTCAACCGTCCCATCTGCGCGTTCTTCACAAAATGGGCAAAAGCCGTGTGGCGCTGTTAGGGGTGTGCTTTTGTGGCACTTTCCTTGCCGTAAGGAGACGAGCAACGAAAATTATGAGAGCCGTAGGGTCTATCGTGAGTACACTAGTAGAGCCTACTGTGCGAAACGATTGTGTCAGCAGTCAGAAATAAAGCCCGACTGTAGTGCCCCGCACATTGCCAATCACCCTTCAAGGCGACATGTTAAACCCTCCAGCACGCGCACATGGCTGCACCACGGTTCAACCGAGGGCACTATGGTACGGTATGGTGCGGTATGGTATGTGTTGTGGTATGGTACGGACACGATAAACACAGAAAACGACCCCAAACCGCCGAAAAGGTCGAAATTGAAATTCAACGTGAAAAACAGACAAGTGGGGGCTCCGTACTCTATACAAATGAAGGAGAAAAAGAATCCAGTTTCGTGTTAAATCGTGTCAGCATGACCCCCTCCCTTTCTGGGTCTCTGAAATACGGTTGCGTTTGGGGGGGGGGGGGACATATCCCTTCGCACAGCACCACGGCGAACAGCACAATACTGGGTACAATACAGTAGACACCCCGACAAGACGAACGGAGCAGTTTGCAGCATTATAATTACGTACGGCAAGGACTGGGCAAGCAATGCACACTGCACACCGTTTTTCCTTCGAAGGCCTCCTTGTTGTGTAGCATCGAGTTGCGATACGCCTCCATCCTCCTGGCAAATACAAACAAGAACGAACAAAACCCGGGCAAGAGACAAGAGACAAGAGACAGGAGACAAGAGAAGACGACCGACCTCGGGTGAGTCACAGAAAACTCGCTGTCGCCTGTCACTTGTCAAATGCCAGATGTCAGATGTCGCATGTAGGATGAGGTTGAAATGGGGTGCATCAAAAACTGAGCAGCGCTCGCAGGGCCAACAAGTGCTGTGAAAGCTATGGAGGCATGATGTGGGTGCCCTTGCTACCGGACGGAGATTGCGGCGGCGTATTTCGATATTTCCCATTGTTATGTACAGGTATACTGTAAGTACCTCGTGTACGCACATATCTTCGTACTTTTCGAAACTACTTTACAAAGCAGTATCGTACTTGCATTACGTATTTCATTACTTTTCGACTACTACATGTATAGCCATGTGGAAAAACCGTGATTTTTTCCGAGTTTTCTAAACCTACGGGCACTTTATGGCAATAGGCTACGTACGCCGACACAGGAAGCCTGTCCGGGCACACTAGTCGAGGTCCGGGCGCGATCCGTACAGTGTGAAGCGCGTGGCGGGCGCTCAAAGTGTTTTTCCCGTGGGAGTGGATAAGACAATTTCCCTGGTTTCAGTACGAAAGGGCTTTATTCGTTTGTACGTATCGGTAATACCCTAAATATGCTGCACATACGTGCATGTTTTCATACTCTTCGATAACACTGCACAAAATATCAAGAAGCACTTTATTGGGTAACAGCTGGTACCAAACAAGGAAGAACCGTTGCGGTATTTTACACTTCCATAGCTATTCCTGTTTAATATATTATTTACAAACCTGATTTATTTATTTCCTACCAAACCTGCACCAGCACCTGGTACATCACATACAGTAGTAGCCAGACCATGGGCGAGTCCATAGTACCTAACTGCCCACAACAAGTACCCCTATTTTACTAGTATTTAGTACTACGAATGTGATCCAATCCAAACCCCAACTACTGCTGTAGTTAGGTTCAAAAACAATCAAAACGTTCAAAAATGTCGCGCCAAATGGGCTGACAGTCTGACGACATTAGGGTGATATACTGCTACTCGTCCTGGTACTGGTGCCAAATACACCAAAGTATCAGTAACATCAAACCAGGTGAACATCATCCATAATACCTGGTACATGATAAGCTGGATCCCACCAAGTGGTTGATGGGGAAGCCACCCACAATTGGCTGCGGTACCGCTATTGAAATACACAAATAAATACTGTTGTAAATAGTGTAGTACAGCTGGAGCATCTGACTCGAGTTACAGGACATTTGAACCGTTGTCAGGTTATTTGCGTTCGCTCGACAATGTCGATAGCCGTTTAGCGTTTAGAATACAGCAATCTCTGCCGGCGGTCGCAAAGTCTGTTTGCACGGCCGTAGAACCTAACCCCAAGATCGCCGGGGGTACAGGGTACAGCCCCTGGAGGGGTCCCTTCAAATAAAACCTGGTAATAGTTTTTAGCGCCGTTGAACTGGAAACCCGCATTAGCGCGTCATTATGCTGTACTACATTTATCTTAAGTATCCACCCTTATGTCTGTCTGTCTGTCTGTCCGCTTCTCGTACATATGCTGCACCTTTCGTCCTCGAGCATCTGCTTCTGGTGGTCTAGCTCGGCGTACGAGTAAAAGTAGTTGGCAAAGTCCGCCGCCTCGGTTTCCTCCATGGGACCGTTGCCATCGACATCGACATCGCCCCCCCCCGACGGGCCTCGTCGAGCACGCCCTGCCCCGACTATTGTGGCGATCTGGTCGCGCTGCTGTGGTGCTGCCGGTGACGCTGCTGCACCTTCTGCCGCTGCTGCGCACACTGCTTCATTATTCGAACCCGACGAGGAAATACATTGAATTCGACGTGAAAGCGAGGCAACGGAGATCGACCATGGGGACAGTAGAAGGGTTCAGGAAATCACCGAGGCCTGTCCGAGGCATGCCCAAGGCAAAAATTATGTGCAAGGCATGTAAGTCCAAGTCAGGCCCAAGGCTTGCATAAGCTTTGTCGAAGGCTAGAGCGAGGCTTGCAAGCTGCAGACCCGGGAGGTAGCACTGAGTTGGGGCGTGATGATGAATTAGGATCGTTTTTTTTCTCGCGTGTTTCGGCGTCATCCCGTCATCCCTAAGGGTTAGGATGATGCAAACAATACGGCGTGTCTGCCAGCTGCTTCCACAATTGAACGCCTTGGGGGTTCTTCGCGCTGCGCTGTCACTGATTTTGAGTGATACTCGTACACGCTTCAAGTTTAAGTTACACAATGTCGGGTAAGATTTTCGCAAAACAGCACAACATTAGTTCAACAGTATAGAAAAATAACAAAACTACAAAATTACGATGCTCAATTTTTCA
This sequence comes from Postelsia palmaeformis, assembly GCA_037834295.1. Lineage (NCBI taxonomy): Eukaryota > Phaeophyceae > Laminariales > Laminariaceae > Postelsia > Postelsia palmaeformis. The sequence goes on along the minus strand of JBBMHQ010090529.1, from coordinate 4,271 downwards.
CTACACGGGCTAACTTTACTAAGGACTACGAGGAATGATACTGCTTACTGCACAAGGGAAACGTGTCGACAACGAGTGAAATGCATACAGTACAACATCGCTCACACCGAACATATTATCGTATTGTCATACTATTCAATAGACTACTATCCTACTATTAGGCTTTCAGGCTTGCATACTATTTTACTGCTAGTATTACGCCATCATACTACCATATGCAATGGCATCACACTATAAACAGTATACTATCAACCAATCATACTCAGCGCACAGAACGCCACAGCGCACGTGGGGGTGGGGGCGGAAACGGGGGCGGAGGGCCGAGGCGGTGGCGCTACCAGGTACCTGGTATGATATTATACTATCGTCTACCACGCACCATACCAGCAGGTATCATACTGCCAGGCATTACACTACTCGTACCATTCTGCCAGTTGCTGTTAGTTACTGCTAGCTACTGCAAGTTACTGCTAGTTACTGCAAGTTACTGATGTGTATGATGCTAGGGTATAGGATGTGTCCGCACTGCAAGGTGGGAAGACAGACGAGTGAACGACACGAGCGAACTTGTTCTCCACGTTTTTTCCTGGACAGGTATCAGCAACACACACCAGGTACTGATTAGGCCGCACTTCTCGTGTTCTGGTCAGCAGCTTTGGCTACTACCATAAAACCTACCCGCCCCCACCAATTTCAACACTTGATACTAATAGTGTCAATAGGAAAACATGGGCGTAGTTCAAAAACAGTAAAAACTGAGGCTAAGGTAAGGCCGCAAAGGACCGTGTCGAGAAACATACCAAATCCAACCTCCTGTACAGTCAGACGGCAATTCTTGCCGCCGAAGATCGAACAAACATAATGTCAGCACTTCCGAAGCAAAACTTTGAAAGCGCGGAGATCCCTATATTTAGGCACGGCGATCCGTTGGTCTACTGTAGGCGAATAAATACGTTGAATTAGGGACGAATACCCATTGATTTGGGTAGGGAGACGAATCTGTAGTCCTACTCGTTTGGCGAGATGAGGTCACAGAGGTCACAGAGCGCACTGTTACTAATAGAAGCTTATTGGTCTCATAGATGATCGACGTCTTCATCTGTTTTCCACCGGGGTGAAGGTCGCGACACCGAGTCATAGATTGTCAGCTACATCATACTCTCACCACTGCGCCGCTGCAAGCCCGCGTAGGGAAAAAACACTTGGAATTATAGAAGGATGAGTTTACACTTGGAACTGGAGTAGGACCATTTGACATTTGACATTATAGTACAATCCTTTTGGGAGTTGAACTCAAGTTAGGAGCATGGTACTTAGGAATTATAACAGGATCACTTCACATTCGGAATGAGAGCAGGATAAATGTACACTTGGAATAATATTGGCAAATTTTCACACTTGTAATTAGAGGAGGATGAGTTCTGGAGTTGGCTATCATATACTCCTGCATACTTGGTGTTAAAAGTATATCTACCCCGTTCGGACGACGGCAGTACGATGATGGCATTACAGCATTGCAGCTGTCATATACCTAGCACAATAAGTCAAGAACAGCAGCGTTGTATGGAACTTGATGCAGCACTGAAAAAAACGACCTCCAAGCCGTTTGTTTCGCGATCATACTTCTTGGTGTCCCTCGCTATGTACGCACGAGTATGTAAGTCGCTCGTCATGCAAAAGAGGCACGGGGCAGGGACCAGTCCCAACCGCGGGGTAGTCCTTGGTACCAGCACCAGTCTCTCCGGAAACGTGGGGGGATGGTTATAGGGTAATGATATGAAAGCACAAACAATCCTTACGCTCCCACATACAAGAAACAGTATAACACTCGAACCCCGAGCCATAGGACAGTCGAACTAACCCGAAGGTATAATACAGCCTAACCCCAAGCCATAGGACAGTCGAACTAACCCGAAGCTATAGGAGGTCATAGCGAGGAAATGGACTGGATTGTACAAGTACTGTCTGTGGACTGTTCCGTACCGACCGTACTGCATACTGTCCTCTGGGGGATGTGCCGTATATGCCCTGCACCGTGTAACGCACTTGTACTGCTGTAACTGCTACCGGTTAGTATGAAGTAGGCCTCGCCACCAAAGCTGCACTCAAACCACAAACAACACCAGGTACCATCCAGATGAGTGATGGAATGATGATGTGTCGTACCTGAAGAGCCTGGCCCAACAGCAGCCTTCTCCTGACCAAGCGCGAGGGCTGCCCGGCAGGCTGCCACCTCGTCCTGCTGTTGTTTCAGCAGCTCCTGCATTTCGCCGAACAGATCGTTACGCTGCGCTCCTAGCTGCAAGGCGGGGAGAGGTCGACAGTCGAAAGCTTAGGGCATGGGACAGGTAGGTAGGATCAGGTAGCCGCTCGTCACACTGACCAAACCTCATCGACAAGGAGTCAACATTCAATAGACAAAAGGCCGAATGGAATACCGAATTGATTGCCGAATGGACCACCGAATTGATCGCCGAATGGAACACCACATACCAAAGCTGGTCCCATTTCGCAATCGAGACGACCATCGTATACCAGATGCAGCTTCACACGGAAAACAATGTGCTGTACTCGTACGACACGCTGTAGTATGTATAAACATTTACCAGGTACCTGGTATATCAATACCAGGTTACACCTGGCATACGATTAAGGTCCAGACGTTTCAAGAATAGGCATGTAACGAACGAGCAGCACGAAAGGAGGAGGCGAGGGGAACCTATCCACAGTAGTATGGTACCATGTCATACAACATGTCGCTATCATGTGGGTAGATACCAGAGGTACGTACAGCAGTAGATATAAGTGTAGAAAGGTTAACCCATAGTATGCATGTGTGTGCATATTAATACCTGGAAGTCAAGAAGGTGGAACTATGTTCAAGTCTTCAACAGTCGTGGTTTCTGGTTTCCGAACTGAAGCATAACCGCTGCGAAATTACAAATTCAACACTGATAATCAAGAGTTTTTCAGAGACGATGATAACACCAGAGTATCAGCTGTAACGGAGTGCAGGCTGGTTGAAGCATATCGTTCCAAGCAGTGTCCGCCTCCAGCGTCCACACCGTTTTTTGGAAATAAGACCCTGACATTTGGCACACGTGGTCTATGAGGACCTTACAGTAACCCTGACCCTGCCAGCCCCACATCAAAGATTTCTTCTTTGTTTCAGTCTTATTTGTATTTTTTCCCATATTTGCGTCTCTCAAGAGATAGACAGTTCCGGCGGAAAAAATAAACATGAAAAAAAAAACATTCGTCACCGGCTTGACAAGGCCTAATAGAACACACGTGCCAAATTCCAGTGCCTCATCTCTAGAAACGGCGTAGACATTTGGACTTGTTTTGCGTTAAAGTGCAAAAATAAGGCGTTGCCTCGAAACTGCGTACTGTAGTTTTGTCAAGGATCAACTTTTGGCGATAACGAGAACGTGATATAGGTCCTGCGCAAGTCAGTTATTTGACAAATTGCGCAGCTTATGTGTAAATGACTCGGAACACCTGGAGCCGGTCCATTCAGAACAAAAAAACGAGAAAAAGAAAACGGTAGCTTCCCACGGAAACAGCTGACTATTAACCACATTTTTGTAGGCCTGTGGCTGAGCTGATTGGCACGCAGTTTCGACGCTAGCGCCAGCCCCATTAATAGGCCCTCAACAACAACAAAAAGTGGTGTCACCCTCTCCCGCTGATCACTACGGTCGGTATGATACCAAATGTGTGTTATTCAAGGAGCTATTGCATGCGGCAATCGTGGAGGACAAAATTCGGGGCGATATTGCTGCAGAGCACTAGAGGGAACTACCGGCTAATATCATTGTTCTACCCAACGGCATCCAGCACACCACTGTCTCAATGTCCCAATACTGGAAGTATTCGTACGAATACTATATTGTCTAACAGAGCTAGTGCTGTAGTTCCAAAGACAAGCTACATGTCAGAGAAAAATACAAGCCATCTATACCTGGTATACGTCGAATGTTATCCATGATAAAAGGTTTTGGTACTCGTTCAACACAGTACAGGTACACCGCTGGACCAAGCTCACGCAACAAACTTAGTCGTACGAAGGGACATATAATAACCGGTTGTGCCCACCACGAGTGCATTCATATCGAGCCAACGCCAACACCGAGACTAGTACTATACTGTAAGAACAAGGCTACCGATGCCACCGCCAAGGCTAAAAAAATAATCCACCGGAAAGATGCACACACATATCAAAAATACAGCAGTGGTACCGACACTATCACTCATAACTCCCAAGCTTC